>JAANDH010000032.1:0-95000 GCA_011799765.1 Nymphaea thermarum
AACCTTGCTCACCCCAAAACTAACGTCCAGGCTGCTGTAACGCCTTCAACAGCTACCCCACGTGCTTCCACGATCTCCAGACGACCAGATTTCGCACCAAGCCTCCACCAGCGCAACACCTAGTCGCTGCTAGGAGGGGAAAAACACGTTTCCCCAACTGGAACCCTAACAATCCAACTGAAAACAATAAGGAAATGCTTGTTTTGTAAAACTGATTTTTACATCTCTTTCATGATTAGGTGGACAAGTAAAAACTGGTTTTAGATGAGTAACTAAGGGGATAGTTTTTTCATGAACTTATTTAACTAAAAAGCAAAGAAAAGAACATGAAGAAAAAAGAAAAGAACAGAAAATGTGAAGACAATAAGAACCATGATCATACTCTGTTCGACTCTGTTCGAACTAGAAAAAAAGGTCTGATTCAAATCGATTTGACACGGTCACACGGCTGATATTTATAGCAAGATCAGTCAAAGAGAAACCTAACTTGACGGATGAATAATAATAACCTAATACTGAAAATCCTCAAATCATCAACACACACACACAATCACGCATTCTGCATTCATCATTGTATAGCATCATACTATCACATATTCATCATTCTTCACCGCATCATCAACAACAACGAAGACCAATGTAACCCAAAACAGCAAAATCCCCAAATCGGCAAAATCCCCAAATCCCAAACAAACAAAATAATGATAGAATCTCACATAGCATTGAAGAATATCATTCTTAATCGTCCAATGTTCAAACCGAAACATCCCCAAATCGGCAAGAAATACCGAATCTACAAAATCCCCAAATGAAAGTTGAAACCTATGTCACATAGGTACGGGTACGGGTGCTGGTACGGCTACTGACCATTTTCAAAAAACTTGGGTGCGGGGCTACGGCCGTATATATATACATATAAACAATAAGAAATACTTAGAAAATATGTATCAAAATAAAGAAACCTATGAAAAACTTTAAACATATGGACAACCGAGAGCCCCCTAGTCAAATATGAACATCAATCAAATTTTCACATCCAAATAATATAATAAAAAGTAAGTTGAAAAAAATTAAATCAAAGTAAAATTAAGCAGTTTGGATCTATAGGTAGTAAGGCACTCAAGTGTGTCCAAGTACCCACTTTGTGTACGGGTATGGCGACCTTACTGAAGTACCCATGTGACTTAGGTTGAAACCCTAACTTCTAATGTCGAAAAGAATAGAAAAAATACTTACCTGTCTGTCGTCGGCTGCCGCCGGACGCCACTGGATGTCGCCGTCGACCGCCGGAGGTCGTCGCCCGCCATTGCCGAACTGTGCTCTGCTGCCGTGGAAGTGGTCGAGGGTAAACGTCGGTCTAACGAAGGTCGAGGGTAATGCGTAAAAACAAAGTGACGTTTAAAAAAAAAGGGTTATAAAAGTGGTTTGGATCGGGTCTGACCCAGACCCGATCCAAAACGTATCCAGCCGTATCCCCGTGTCGGGATCCCCATGTCGGCGTGTCGACACCGGTACTCAATCCAATATGACATATCCGTGTGACATAGCACACAATACACACACACACCCATTCACTCGCTCACTCATACAAATGCAATGACAATCATAGTCAAAAATAGTTTTTGAAAATTTGTTAGGGCGATTATTCTCAGTTATTTTGTGGAATTTTTTCTTTGAAATCAATAAAACCTCGAAACTATAGGAAATTTAATTTTTAGATGGTAATATAAAAATTGTGAAAATTTAATTTTTTCTATTGACAAACATTCAAAAGGGTTTTTAATTAAAAAGAAACAAAAAATAATTAATTATATGCTTAGCATATATATGGAGAAATTTGCTTTCCCAAAAGGTAAAATATTGTCTCATGTGTGTGTATGTGTCTGGGTTGGCGGGAAGGTGAGGGAGGGAGGGAGACTGTTGTATGACTCTTATAATGGTACATAGTTTGTGTTTCTGTTTGTCCACTCCTTCTGGGTATATATTTAGTCATCGGATATCGATTATCTTTAGTAATGTTCTTTTTGTCCTGTATTGTCCAAGTATTCTGATATGAAAATTATGTATTTAATTGTATTAATAATTAGTTATACTGTGAATACAGTGTGGTTTTTCGAGAAGTTATTGCATTAACTTGAACCTTATTATCTCATATAGTATCTTAATTCTCACATGTGTGCTCTTGAATTTCAGGTTTTCTGGTCTGCTGGTGTTATAGGTAACCCTATGGGATTTGTGAGAAATGTTGGACTCGGTATCAAGGAGTTTATCTTGGTTCCAGTGAAAGGTGTTTGGCAGGTATTCTGATTGATGTTTCTCATAAATATTAGTTGGAATCTCGTGATAATTTGGATTCTGTTTTTCCTTTTGGCGAAAAAGCTAGGGAAGATTAGCATTTGCATTTCATATAAAAATAAAGTGAAAACATGTATGCTATTAAAAATTTGAAATACAAGCTCATGACTGACCTGAGTTGGCTTGCATCAGCCACTAACCAAGTGATCAATTAGGGTGACTGGGTTAGGAACCAAACTCTGCTGAGTCAACAATTAGACTCAGCCAATATGGATTCTGCAATGATCGAAATGTGAAACCTGTATTTCTACATGTATTCACTGTCGACTATATATCTATATAGCTACAGATGTGGTGGTTATGAACTTGATATGAATACAGAAAATAAGGAAAGTTGATGTACAGAAAATACATGACTGGTTTCTCTTGCATACCTCTAGCTTGTAATCCTTGCATGAACTATGCTGCACGCTCCTTGTGAGGATCATGGAAATCATGGAATCTATATTTGTGTGAGACAAAAATTATTCTTTCTTTGTTTGTTGGCTCGGTTAATAGATGCAAGTTCTGATTATTAAAAAATAAAAATATGATTTATATGTTATTTTGTTGATAAGTAGATGGCACTTTTATGCAATTCATTATTTGAAACTATATTTACATATTGTATTATATATATACATGTGAATGTGTGTGCAGGGGCCGTTGGAAGGGGGGGCCCGCCTAGGCCATGGCCCCACCCCAACCAATGAATTTTTTTTCCACATTCAAAAAAATAATATTTTTTAATTATGTAATGTATTTTTTGTTCTAGAGGTCGGACTGCCGGCCCCACCCCAACCAATGATTTTTTTTTTTACATTCAAAAAAATAATATTTTTTAATTATGTAATGTATTTTTTGTTTCAGAGGTCGGACTGCCGGCCCGCCCCTGAAGAAAATCCTGGCTCCGCCCCTGTGTGTGTGTCTATATGGTTTTCAAAATATGAAAATTAATGTGGACTACCTTGAGCTACTGGTCAACATAGCATAGCTTACACTTAGAAACATACATAGATGGCTGCCAGCTAAACAGTGTAACTACCACTAAAATACTCATTGACATCCTTTGTCACACCCCGATCTTTTTGACACTCAACTATATTTTTTTTCTAAACATCAAACATCGAAGTGTGACTACACAACGGTTCAACAGACATGAGCCAAGCACTTTTAACCCATGGGGCGAACTTTCATTTATATAACCATTTGTTTCATACAAATTCACATTTATGTGCAAGACCAAAATGCCCCAAAATCATAACATTGATGCCTATCAAAAAGAAGACATCAATAAGAAGAAAAACCAAAACATGACGCGTCGGCACTATACAAACGAAAACCCAAAACCTCCCCAGTAGGATGTGAGTGTACCCATCCGCTCAGCCTGCTGCCCTGGGTCTGCCAAAACCTGAAAAAGGAAAACAATTGAAGGCTTAGCCTTCGCAGTATGGCAACAAGCCAAGAAAATGTCAAACTTTCACAAGAAGGCTCAAATAAGAGAATAATTATCAAATGAGCTATCATCATGTCGTGTAGGAGTACGACATGTAAAGGCCACCTAATGGCGACACTAGACCACTATCAATCACATGCGAGGCACGCTTAAACATAACACTTATTTTCGAATCATTCACGTACGCATCTGTCACATGCATTCAATCATACACATTACATTTTCATTAACTTTAGTGCATTAACAGTTCCTGTGGGTGCAACACAGGCACGTGCACACCGCGGGCGGCCTATAGCCGAGAAACAACCCCCGTGGTGGCCCATAACAATATGGATCCATATCACCCGCTGCAGCGGTAGAGCACTCCTCCTTGGATGTGTGAAGTCCAAGGTGAGATACTCAGCCTTCCCTAGGACACCCAGGTTGGGAAGGCGGGAGCCCAACGCTCCAAGCACAACACACAACAGAACCCTGGGGCCTTGCACCGCCTGCGCTCTGACAGGCGAGACCAGTGGCAAAGTAAAAAGGGGACGTCTCCCAAACACATAGCCACATTCCACTGGTCTCACATCTCTTATTCATTCATTTTTATCTTTATCACAAGATGACTAGCTAGCACATGAGGTTAGTACACNCATCCTTAACGCATTTCTCAAAGACTTCCCTTTTGTTGAGGCGTCTCCCCAATACGCACACCCTCTTCCTACTATCCATTCCACCCATGACATCAAGAATACTCCAAGTCTTCCCAAAGGCGGCCCTACGCTTTTCCACAATGCCTCTAACTCTACCATGCTTCCCTAATGCTTTGAAATTTCATTCATCAAGCCTAAATGATCATTAAATACATGAATCCTTACTTTACAACGCGAACCCTAAGTTTCCCCCAAAACAAAATTACTAACATGCACTCCAAAATCATCAACTCTAAGCTCTAGCATGCTCAAACCATAATTACACATGCTTTAGTAGGTAATATACAAGAATTTAAGCTCAAACAGGCCTTGCTCACCCCAATCCAAGCCCCAAACTGCTGTAACGTCTCCGACAGCCACCTCAAGCGCCCCAAACGATCCCCAAACGGCAGCAATCGTGCCTAGCCTCCACCACCAACACCCTATGCCACTGCAATGAAGAAATGAACGTTTCCCCCAACTGAAAATCGATCAACATCCAATACCAATAGTGAACACAAGTGCTCATTTAGGGACAAAAGGAAAAATCGAATAAAAAATAGGGAGATAGTGCTCCCAAAGAGACCGTGTGGCTGGGAGAGGCACCGACAGAAAAGGGGAGACAGAGAGAGGAGGGATTCGGTCAAAGAAGGGGAAAACGTCAATGGGGTGAGAGAAGAGGGAGAATCGGGCAGAGAAGAGAGAGAGAGAGCGCAAGAGAGGGAGACAGGGATAGACGGTCAGAGAGAGAGTGTTCGGACGGTGGGGAAGGGGAGAAATCTGCACAGGGAGGAGGAGGGAAAAGAAAACGGGAAGAAGAAGAGGAGAGAAGAGAGGAAGAGGCAGGGGGCGACAGGTCACCTCAAGCGCCGCCGTCGCCGCCGTCGTCACAGTCGCCGCCTTCTTCTTCTCTGCGCTCCGGTCGTGGGTAAAGAAAAGGCGGTAAGAGGAAAACGGGGGAAAAAAAAAAAAGAAGGCGAGGGAGGAGAGACGGCGTCGGGGTTCCTCGCGTGTAGGCTGGGGTCCGGGTCTGGATCCCAACCCGCCCCGCTCTGCCAAAGAAACAAACGTTACATCCTTCCATTTGTAAGCCACGACCCATGGCATTGCTTTTGTTTCTTGGTGTCTTTTAGAATATAATCACCAAGAAACACGTGCATTGATTTGCACCACCATGAGTCATGCGATTAGCATAATTCTTTGGCTCACAAATGGGCACATATAACATAGCTTTTTCTAATGGTAGTTACATTGATGAGCTGACAGCCACCTTTATATGTGTTCATGTGTGTGCCACACAATCTTGTTGAGGGACAGCCCATTTAGTATTCACATTTTCCATTTGTTCATATTCTAAAAAGTAAAACCATACGTGTACATAGTTTGTATAATTAGAACTCATTTACATTTTAATTTCCAAGGTCACATATGATGAATTATGTTTTTCATCATTTATTTTGTTTGTCTTAATCTAAGCAAAAAAGCTTAGCTCACCCAAGTTGTCTATCAGGTTGTTGAGTTGCCCCAATGACTTTGGTGGAGCCAACAGATTTCTTAGGAAGGGAGCTACTATCACAAGGAAGGCACAAATTTTATTTTCAATAACCTCATGATTTCGCTTCTTTCTTAGCATTGTATGGATTATTGAAAATTTTGTAAGAAGTTTTCAAAAAGTGCCGATACTTATAACTGTTTTTTGTTCAATGTTCATGCACATTTTCAATAGCCTCATGATTTCGCTTCTTTTTAGCATTGTATTGATTATTGAAAATTTTGTAATAAGCTTTCAAAAGGTGCCCATACTTGTAACTATCTTTTGTTGTTCAATGTTAATGCACTTTTGTGGTCTGGTTGGTATGATCCTGAGGTTTTGCTTCATCTGCTTTTCTGTTTATATCGGTCCTGCAGAGTCCTGGTGGACTATTTCAAGGGGTTCTATATGGTACTCAGAGTTTGCTTGGCAACACCATTTATGCAATCAGCAATGCTACAACACAGTTCAGCAGAGCTGCCCGAAAGGTAGTTTTGTGTTCTGTTATGAAGATGATGTTTAACCATTAAAACATTCACACTTGTTTACCCAAATAATTTGTTCTCTGCACAGGGTGTTGTTGCATTTGCATTTGATGAGCAATCTGTTGGGGAGATGGAAAGGCGGCAAATGTATCATGGATCACATGGCAAGGGCATACTTGATGATATTTTGGAGGTTTGACTCTTTTCCGTTGTGGTGCTAGATATTGAAATAGTTGGAGTCAGAGAAGAACTCAGATGCAACCGTCTAAATGTGAAAAAACTCGCATAATAAGAATCACAAGCTCAGAAGGGTCACACTTACGATGTGCATAAAGCACATTTTTGAGAAAATATAAGACCATTTACATGACCAAACTCTGCCTTCTAAGTCACCTTGCTCCCTTCTGCAGCTAGAACTCTAGTAACAGGTCGTCTGCTAGGTGTGTGGCCATCCTATAATGACCAGCCTACCCCTGGTCAACAACAAAGAAAAGTGCAAAAGCAAGAAAAACAAGTTTAAAAGATTGTAAGTTGGCTATTTACATATTTTTAAAAATTTTCTGTTTGAAACATAGGTTATACAGAAGGGGGTTAAGGAAATTGAATTTAAAAAAAAGAAAAAACATTACAAATTTATAACGTGTTTAAAAGGGAAAGAGAGGGACAAAACCTTTTGCTCCAACTCTCTCTCTCTCCCCTCTCTCTCTTGCACACATTTGCTCGCTTACGTGAACAGATGCAGGGAAAAATGACTGTCTTTTTCTTAAGTTTAAGCGTTTTAAAAATTTTACAGTTTGAATAGGGCCTTTCCCAGACACCATCCAAGTTGTACCTGACCTGGTTGTCCCACTGTACCCACGTAATAACAAATGTATCTGGCCATTGTTGCTTACTGTTGTGACTTAGAATGTAATGTAAAATTTGGAAATTTACTTTTTAAGTTAATAAACATACAAAAAAATCCAGGAATCAGAAAAATAATAAAAAAACAGGAAAGTCCAGAATATATAATTCCTGTAATCAAGATAAAGCATGTGATTATAAACATAAAGAAAGTTGCAAACTAACAATCATCAGTTGTACATCGGTAGTCTGTAAGTTTAACTTAAAAAGTTTTAAACATCATCTTATTCTGCTTGAAGTTCTACCTCTTTGCAAGGCACATAGGCTCTTCCCTATCATTTGCTTATGCTCCTTCAAAGTTTATATGTATTGCATTTTCTTTTTGGAATATAGCGTCATGTTTTTTATCAATCCATGCATAAGAAAGCCTCATAAAATGAAGCAATATATATATATATATATATATATATATATATATATATATATAGAAAAAGTTTTGCACCAGTGTTTCGGCGTAAGGGGTACAACAGCATCGAACCTTTTAACAAGGAGGAGAAGTCCTCCCCACTGAAAAGAAAAAAATTGCATTCGTGGAGACTACCCAGCGTGGCGTTGCCGGTGACCGCTATTTGCATCTGATCTTTTGGTCGCCCCAACAATAGGTTATGGCCCTCGGACACCTCGCCGCCGTGCAACGTTTCCCCTACTGAGAAGGCTACTGTTGGTAGCCGATGCCTCTGCAGAGGCCGACTTCCATGCAGTTTGGCCTCTGTCGTTGGACAAAGAGACAAAGGTGAGGTGAGAGCCGTGTGATGGGTTACTATCCAGCACAGTTCGGAGAGCACTTGTAGTCTGCGCTGGTGATTGGAAGCCCCTTTGAAAGGAGCGGCTCTCGTCGCCTAGGCACAGGCGACACCTTGCCGGGCAGCCTCCAGCAGCTACACCCAAAAAAAAGAAAAAATTTGCGTTGGAGCAAATGTTTTGCAGCACCTCCTCCGTTTTTCAAGAAGGGGGAGGCTGTCGCTGCCGGCGGTCCTAGGCCACAGGGGACGCCCTGCCTAGCTGTCACCGGTTGCATCGGCCCGGGGAGGGGGAGGGTGGGGAGGATGGGCGACCGCCTCCCCCTTTGAAAAAAATTGCCCTATGAGCAAATTTTTTTTACTGGGGAGGCGAGCGTTGCATTCTTCAGTTTTTTTGTTATTTTTTTTTTAAATTAAGAGCATCTGATCAAAGAGAGCAGATGCTCAGTATTGAGCATACCCCTTACGCCAAAAAACTGGCGTAAGGGGAGATGCTTTCTATATATATATATATACACACATGAATTTTTATGTGCATCTTTTTTTCTACTGGTAGTCTAAATTCAAAACTAGAATTCTGGATTTGTCAATTTATTATTTGTTGATACTAGGTTTTCAATCCTGGAGATGATACTGATGTGTGATCCTGGTTGTCGATATGCTATGAACACTGCAACCGTGCATGACAAATTGAGGTTGCAAGTGAGAAATGAAATCAAGAAATAGATTTCTCAAGTTTCTTAGATTCTAAGCATCATGTAGCTTCTATCCAGTCAAAATTATGTATAGTTTTTGGTCCCAATTCTCCTTGGTTTGTTGAATGTTAAATGTTGATCAAGTATCTCTCTTTCAGGGCTTTACAGGTCTGTTACAGTCACCAATTCAAGGAGCTGAGAGGCATGGTCTTCCTGGAGCATTGTCAGGTAGACAATGTCCTTTCCCTTTTCCTGTTCTCTTCTTCTTTATAATAACAGCTTTAACTGTCAACTTATTTGTTTGTTCTTTGCTTTGCAGGAATGGTTTCTGGAACTGCTAAACTTATAGCAAGACCAATTGTTAGTGTTTTGGAACTGACTGGGAGAACTGCAATGAGCATTAGAAACCGGAGTGGCCCTCGCCAAGCAAAACTTGGTCGTGTCCGTGTTCCAAGACCTGTGTCAAGGGAATTGCCGCTGAGGCCATATTCCTTGGAAGAGGCTGTTGGTATATCAGTGCTGCTTGAAGCTGATGATGCCAGGTTCAGGGATGAGTTCTTAGTCACCTGTAAGGCCCTGAAGCAGGCAGGAGACTTTGTGATAGTTACTCGGAGGCTTATGCTAGTTGTGAAATGCTGCAGTTTGACAGCTGTCTTTTCTATCCATAATCCAGAATGGGTTGTTGAACTCGAGATGGATCTATATAGTATTGTGCATATTGACACTGAGGGTGAAACCCTAAATATTGTTTCAACAAGGACTGAGACAGCTGAAGGACAGCAAAAGAGTTCCCATTTGAAGCGTTGGAAGCCTCGTTCAATACCACTTGTGCAAAGAAGCATTGAGATGCCAACTGAGGAAGCAGCGCGAGAAGTCTTGCAGATATTGTGGACGGCAATTGATGGCCAAAAACATAGAGGTCTCAAAGTACATCTTCTACATAGGAATATGTTGAGATAATGAATGTATTTATTTTCTTCACCCTTTTCTATGTCCATCTGATGGGAACTGGGAGTGCTTTGCTGTAATATATGCAAGCCTCTGATATACTGTAGATGCTGCAATTTTGTACAAAGGTTCACAATATTTCCTTGTAAAATTGTTTTTCTTGTTCCATTTGTCTCCCTTGTAATTATGAACCTGTCTATTTGTAATATAAAAATTCTTTTAGGCTTGTCTCCCTCTGGCACATACGGCACAATCTTTTTCTTTATTTTCAGTTTGTTCTCCCAGGGCAAGCAAAATTTCCCATGTCAGTTCCTAAGTACAGGAAATGAGTTCAACTACATCCAGCCTCGACAATAGTAACATGACTATATTCTGGTCTGTCCTTTCTATTTTTTGCTCCTTGATTTCCAAGCAGGGAAACAAGCTCTAATTCTGTTGTTAAAGATTTTTTGACCTTATCTCGGCGCTGCCATTATGTTGCTTGGGTTTCTTTTGCGTTGTCCTCCAGACTTCTTGGTTGGGGCTGACGCCTGTAATGGAAAAAGTGGTTGTATGACCATAGTGCTCCAATTTCATCTTATTGTACCAAGCAGCAATGCCATGCCTGTGCAATATTTTTCCAAAATATCCATGGCTCTGGAGAAGCATGTTTACCTTGTCGACTGCACTGATAGTTTGTTCCAAGTAGTAAAAACCAGACCACTTGGGTAAGAGACAAAAACCAAACTCATTAGAAGTTCTTTTATTTTTTTGGCAATCTATTATAGATGTCTTCTTAAGTGTGATTTGGTTTGAAACATATATTAAGTTACCATTTTTTTTAGAAAGACATACATAATTTTTTTTAAATGACTTGGCCTAAAGCATGATTTATATTAGATTAGTGTTCATAAAATTCACATTTTGTTTAGAACTTTTTTACACGAATTTTGAAAGGTCTAGTTTTTTATTTTTTAGCCAAGCAGTCTAGTATCTACCTTATATATATATATATATATATGGAGCACATGCCGGATCCAGATCCGGCTGAACCAGGACGGTTTTCCTAGTTGAAATATTGGATCCAGATCTGGGGCACCCATGACCCGGTCCAACCGAGTATGGCGATGTTCGTTAATCTCAGGGGAAGGTCCGGACACCTAAGGGTCCTGCGTCCGGCCACGCTTCACCTCTATAGTATATATGGAAACCAGCACACTTCTCCTTTTCTCTTTCTATCTCTTACTCATATCTATTTATTTATTTATTTGCCCGTGTGTTTTAAGCTGTGCGTGATGACAAAATTAAGCATTCGCCGTTTCCCGTGACAATCCAACTGTTTGCTTCAGGAATCCTCTAGGTCGGCCACGATGAATCGGATCCGAAAATTTCTTCGACCGCCTGAAAGCTGTGATGTAAACACTGATTTGGATCCTTTCAATTAAAAAGAAAAAGAAAAGAACTAATGTTGGCACTCTTGAATCGACCATCGAATCGAATCGTTTTTTGGCTTTTCCTTGAATGAGTCCCAAATTAAACCATCCAAAAATCTTGTCACTGCCAACTTTTGGCGTTTCCTCCTAATTCTTAGGTGTCTCATCTCACTCCAAATTTTCCCTCTCATCATAAATAAAAGAATTCTAAAACCTTTGAGTTGCTCAATAAAATATGAGTCTTCAAATCTTTGAACCCATTAGAAAATCTACACAACCAAATACGGTAATAAGACTACGACGCTGTTAATTGTTCTATTTCCAGGTCTGTTGGTATTCTAAAAGAGTGTTTGATGAGAAAACATAGTGTCTTCTAGAAAACATGATTCAAAAACATTGTGGTTTTTTCTTGGAACATAAAATTTGAAGATACATATTTGACAGCAAAAACTTTTTGTGAGTGTTCTATGAATTTATGTAAATGCTAATAGACAAGTATTGACTTATAACGAACTTGTCCTCAAAATTTGAGTGAATTCATAAAAAATTAAAATTAATCAAATTCATAAAACGGGAAAAGTTTGGCAAATTTTTTAAAAAAATTAAACATTTAATACATCTCAAAAATTATAAAAAATAATAATTAATAAAAACAGAAAAATAACAGGAAAAAACGTAATATACGGGTATTAAATGGGTATAATACGGTAGAACTGTTTTTTTTTAAACGAAAATAATACGGGTATTATACGGCAGAACTGTTTTTGACATTAAATACGCGTTTTTTTGAAAAAAACGGGGTTTTTTGTGACAACTATCACTTCTTTCAACTTGGACACCACCCTACCCTCCCAGGCTCCCGCCAACTTCACTCTGTTCTTTCTTTCCACCTTCCACCTGCTTCTTCATTTCCTTCTCATCACCATGGCAGTCATGGCCTTCCTTGCCACCCTCCCACTGGCTTCCAGACACCGAGAAAGACAACCATGTCCAGAGATCAGGCAGATTTGCAATGAAAATGAATGACGAGCAGAACCACACTCAGTTGTTTTAGAAAGGGGAGGGGTCGTGAGTTGCATGTCGAGCTCGAGCATGCAACTCACAAACATTAGCTGACAGCAACACGTAAAGGCCCTTTAGGAGACGCAAAGCTAATTCTTTCTTAAGAGGTCCGACGGTATACCCTTCAATTCAAGCGCAGCTTACCCTTCAATTCAAGCACCTCTTATACCACAGTTTGTAGTTTAGATGAGTAGAAGTCACAACTCTCATTATTATGTAAGCACAACACTCAAAGAAACCAACTATGTTATGCCTTTTGGAGCAAGAGACAAGACATTGACTGCAGGACTTATTATTTTGGACAGAGCAACTAAGTCTCTCGGCTCCAAGTATGGTTTATAGACATAGCAAACCACTAAAAATATAAGCACATAATGAATGTCGTGAAAAATGTCGATCTTTTTTACGTCACTCAATAAAAAAGACCAAATCTTTATTCTCAATTTTTGAATAAATGTTTAGCATCCCCATCACAGTCTAAAACCTCTCTCTCTCTCTCTCTCTCTCTCTCTCTCTCTATATATATATATATATATATATATATATATATATATATATATATATATATATATATATATATATATATATATATATTACAACTTATTTTAATGAGCAAGTCAAGTGGAGTCCGAGCTTACAACTTGGAGCTCGCGTCACCCAGCTCCGCATACAGCATTAGGGGACATGTAAAGTCAGATATATCTAATTACGGATGTAATTTCGAATGTGGAGTCAGACCTCTTAGTGGAGTTCAAATTCATATGAATGTATGATTATTTGCTAGTTGGGTATTAATTCAATTTAAAAAAATAGTCTTGAGTTCAAGTTTGAATCCAAATCCAATTACAACGGTGAATCCATGCCCCGTATAGATAGGCCCTTGCGCCCTTCATATCACTGTCGTAAAGATCAGTGTTTTGTTAGTCACTACGTTTTGTATCTAAGATGTCAATAAATCAGATTTAGATCCCCATCCTACCAAACCAAATTAATAAAAAATTTTGATATTCGATTAAATTACATTGGATTGAGATATAAGAAATGACATCCAACTGTGAGATATAAGAAATGACATCCAATTGAATTCAGTTTCCGTTTTGGATGTAACTAAATATTGTCCAGAATCATATTGGGATCGGATATAGTTTCAAACAAATATCCTATCAGCATCTATACTGTAGTTTGGATTCAGATTTGGATATTAATTTGAAAGTCAGATTTAGATTTCAGATTCAGATAACGATAAAAAAAATTGTCTGAATTTGAATCCGAATACATAGATATTCAAAAAAGTGGGTATGGTGAAATATAGATTTAATTCGATTTAGGATCTGTTGACAGTAATCAAATATCTATTTTTAAAATTTAAAATATCTATATTTAATATTTAAAATATCAAAATCTTATATATTACAACGAAATGTACCCTAGATGCTGGTATGCATTAGTATTCCACGAATGTATCCCAAAAATTATGGTACACTCACTGAATACTATTGTTTTGCAAATCAAACCCAATTTCTCGAGGATTTTTTTTCTGATTTCTGACACATGTTCATTGAATATTAACACAGGATTGCTGCCACCAAACACAACTAAAAGATGTTCTTGATGGACCCAAGGTTTAAAGCATAGGAGGGGAATGATGCTTACAAACATTATATGAAATTATCAGTTGACATTGTTTCCTAAATAAACATGTATTTTTAAAAGTAATGTTGACATTATTATCAAGAAGTATGATCATCTGCTTGGCCTTGAAAAAAAGTCAAGAGAAATATCTAGATATTCTTATAAAAAAAGAATGTATAAATATTAATTCTTACACTCCTTAAGATTGATGTTGGTCTTCTATATGAAAAAACGAGGTTAGATTTTTATTTGCTTTTTCAAATATGGTATTAGAGCAGGAAGATCCCCATATGGTGCACAAGAAAACAAAGAGCATTATGCAAGTGTTTCAGGTTATTAAATAAATATTTCACACTAAAATAACGGTCATCATTGATAAAAAAAAATTTGTGACCTATAAGAGAAGTATATTGTGGAGGTGAAGATGGACACAAATAATAATAGCATTATTATCAACAAGGAGTGTCATGTTGCAAAAAATTAAAAAAATGCGTAGAAATATGGTTTCTTGGATTTTTTCAAGTATGTCTTGGAGGTGAAAATGGAAAATGTTGTGCAAATTATTTAACGTTATAAACAAAAAATCTTCTCAATAAAAGAAACATTATTGTTAAAGATAAAGTGGCGACTTATAAGAAAACGACATCTATAAAAGCAAAGATGTAATAAAAATAATAATAACGTTGTTATAACACCCACCTGAATTTGCAAAAAAAAAACAAGTTTTTTGACTTTATTGTAGGGGAATTATATCTCTAAAAATAAAGAAACCAACAAAAATAATAATTGCATCGCTATCAACAAAGAGATACGTCGATCCAAAGTTGTAAAAAAAATCAAAGAGATATCTAAAGATTATAGCAAATAGGAAGTATAAATATCAAATCAAACACTATGATCCTTAATCCCAATGGTGGCCTTCGGTGGCGGAAAACTAAAGCTTATGCCTTCATTATTTTTCTATGTATTTTTAGCAGCGTCCAAGTGTGTTGCCCTATATTTTATGATTCATTAAAACAAGGTATCGTTTACGTCCGTCCATCAAAAATCTATTCACCTGGTAAATGAAAGACCTTCAGTTTCAAAAAGTCACGGCGTTTAATGACACGAAATCATTTTAAAACTTATCAGGACTTTTTCTTCCTAAACTTCTTTCCCTTCACCAGTTAAAGGAAACAGTAACGCTTAATCTTGGGAAGCCTTTATTTTTGTTATGTGGAAACACTAGAGTGTTAAGTATACACATGTATTTTTGATCCATGTCTGAAGCGTATCCAAAGTGGGAACCTTTGTTTGTGGCAACATCTGAGCATCACTCCAACAAAGGAGGAGGAAGGAATAAGAGACAGGAAGGCAATATCAATCAAACAATTGATTAATTTAGAGTGGGACAAAATAACCCAAAGTTGGCGGGAGGCTGGCCAGGAAAGGACAGATCCTGGAAGACTTTCAACCTTGAGATACATTGTCGGAATGGTTTGCCATTTCTCTATCAGGCCTCCTCTGTTTCCATCAAGGAGCCCACTATACTTTTCTTGTACAAGGACACACGACGGTCCACCTAGTCAGGTGAGAAATGAAAGTTTATTCAGACCACGTCCTTCAATCAACTTTGTCTTCAAAATAGGTTCACCCGTGGGTTTTGGTTTCATTGCTGGGTGTTTGATTATCTCATATTTTTATATCCAAATTTTTTAATAAAGATCTGAATTAATTTTTGCTCTTGAAGGATATATATATATATATATATATATATATATATATATATATATATATATATATATATATATATATATATATATATATATATATAGGTAAATCCCAAGCCAGAAATCCATGCATTAAAACACAAAACAGTTATCTTAAATACACATCCTTTCAATATCAGCGGCGTGCTGTTACAAGAGGGAGCCTTCTCTATAATCCACACTATAGATTAGTCAAGCTGAGATTCCTCACCCTCCTGATCCTCTGCTTCAGGAAAAGGTAATTTGCCATGGTAGCGTAGATGATGGCCCCAACAGCTATGGAGAGAATCACCATCAGTGGAGTCTTTTTACTTCCGGAGCCGTATATCATCCAAGCAGCGATCACGTAGTCCACCAATAGGCATGTGATGGATGTAGCCAAGAGTGTCCTGAGAACGATCCACCGATAGATGAGGCTATCCTTGGCGAAGGCCACCAAGCTGGACTGTGTCACGATAATGACGAGGGAACTGAGTAAGGCAACCACATTGAAGGCCATGAAGGCGGGGAAGAGAGGGCGGGTGGTCAGGATGGCCCTCCCTGCCAGACGACCGTCTTGGTACACACCGCCCGGCTGATTCATCCACGTCGAGAATGCCAGCGTTGCAATGAGAACTGCAACCGCAACGATAGTGTTCTGGAGCTTTTCGTCCGGCACCTCGCGTCGAAGCCACGATCTGACTTCGAGTCCTGTCATGCCACTTTCTTCCCGAAGGACAACAATCATTTGTTCAGATTCTGGATAATGGTGCTCTTCAATGGCAATGTTGAGAGCAGTCTTTCCAGCTTTGTTGCAAACGTTCACACCCACCGCCTTTTCCTTGAGTATGAAATTCATTAACTGCAACTTTAAAGTTTAGTGCAACTAAGTACTCTAACCAGCATATGGATATACCATACGTTTATGACAGCTTAAATCTAAAAACATATCTGAGAATTCACGAACTGTAACTCATACTAGAGTAAATCAATATTTAGAAAATTGAAAGCCTGAGTTGAAAGACCTTGTATATGGCGAAGAGTTCGAGATCAGAGAGTGAGTGACAGTACCTTTACGGATCTGCTCTTAACGCTGAGATGTAGAATGGTGTTTCCATCTTCATCGGTTTTTTTAGCAAGTTCCCTCAAATGGTAACTCAGGAACGTACACGTAAACGCCTGGTGCTGACCATTCTTCGCCATTAAATGGAGGATGTTCTCTCCAGCACTCGTCTCTTGTTCGATGGCCTTATGTTTCCCCATAAGTCTCTTCCATAAGCTCGGGCTTCCTTCCCAGCAGGTAGTGGACGATCTCTAGCTGCCCTGATTCTGCAGCCATGTGCAGTAGTGTGCAGCCGGAAGACGGCAACACTAGGTTGAGGATGGCTGGATCGGCAGCCGCCAAACGCTGTAACTCCGTCAGGTCACCGCTGGCACAGGCGTCGTAGAGCCTTACATCCATCCCGACTGGACGCGGGTCTCCCTCTGAGATTATATTTTCAATCCCGACTGCACGCGAGCCTTACATGTGTCCTAAACTTGTGACGGCAACGAAGGTTAATTAACTTTCCCTTGTTGACACATTCCTACATATGAGTTTCTGGCTTTATGAAGTAGGAAGTTTTAAGCTAAAGAATATGAGATTGAAAATATAATCTCAGAGAGAGGTTGGCTTGTTTTAGGAAAGAGGCTAGGTTTTTTAGAGAGATTTTAACTCTCTTCTTTTCTTTTCGTGATAGAAACTCTTGTCACAAATTCATAATAGCATGGACATTAGGTAATCAAACAAAGAAAAGAAGAAGTTAAGAGGGTGGTGGTTTATAACTAAGCATAAGGTGACATTCATACACATTTTATCATCATGTACAAATTAGTGAGGTTTTTTTGGTTTGATAAATCCCAACCTTTAAATTCAATAAATGCAAGCAAAATTTTACTCCCAAGTTTTCACCATCCTCATGCTTACATCTATGAAAGCATCCATTCATATGAAGAAACCATCCACTTCATGAAATTTTAAGAAAAAAAATAGAGAGAAATGCAAAACAGAGAAAATATGTACGAAAGAGAGAAAAAATAGAGAGAGAAAGAGAAATAGGGAGAAGAAGAGAAATAAATGGAGAAACAACAAACCTAACTAATGAGACGATAAAGAATGATGGTCATGGTCATACTCTCAATGCCCCAAAGATGTCCTTAGCCTCGAAAAGAGTTGAGACTTTCATCGACTTATCATGAATTCATAGGGAAAGACAAGGAGAGAGTAGAAATGAAGTCTATATACCTTGACATGGAGGATTTGAAGGAAAAAAGTGGCTCTAGTGCTCTCTCAAGAGAAGAGATAGGACTCCTTGAGAGCTGCTCCGACTGGTTGGGTTGAGCTTCACAAGTCCATCAGCTGCTGCTCTCACATTGGAAATGGATGTTTGATATTGAAGATGAAGATCATCAAGATAAGATAGAAAGGTTGAAGGAGGAGAGAGATGGTTGGAGAAGACAAAGAGTAGAAGTGGAGGGAGAGAGCTTCAACACTAAGCCCAACAAAAATTGCATCACCAGTTATGGAAGGTGTTGAAGAAAGATTTATGCCATTTAGTTAGCTCGTGGCGTACTGATAAGCGGTTTCGTGAGAGGAAATAAGCACCAATGTGACAATATATATCTATAATATTGATATATAATGATATCAATATGGTTTCGAGGTGCAGCAGGTTAATTGCAAGCTTATCTGCCAGAAATGATTTTAAAACTCACCAAAACATTGTTATATTTGTCCACATGGGTGATGTCAAGTTAGTTCCCATTGCAAAACAACATTTTACAGTTACACAAAGGCCCGCGAAAGTTCTGATGCGAACTTTCAGCGGTTTCTTTGTTGATTGCGGTGGTGATATGAAGCATTTTCGGCGGGAAGGTACAGAAGGGACCACGAAAGCTGTCATTTCATTCTCCATTTTCGGATATTGAATTTTTTTTTACGGTTCGGAGTTGGATCCAAGTACAGTGTGTGTGTGAATGTCCTATTTTTGTGCAGACAAGGTTCCAAATTATTTAAAAGTAATTTCATGAAAATAGCAAGATGTACACGAGGCTACTTTAGTTTTTTCTTTTGAGTTTTTACAGATTGGGTAGTAAGTCAAAAAGCTCATAGAAAATTTAATAGATTTTGAAAACTTAACGAAACAATAGAAAGATTAGTAAGATCTGCCCTAATCCCTCAACCTTGATACCTTCAAAATCTATATATACTCATATTTCTCCTCTCTAAAAACACCATGCTAAGTGTTGAAGCTCTCTCTCTCTCTCCACTTCAACTCTTTGTGTTCTCCAACCATCTCTCTCCTCCTTCAACCTTTCTATCTTATCTTGATGATCTTCATCTTCAATATCAAACATCCATTTCCAATGTGAGAGCAGCAGCTGATGGACTTGTGAAGCTCAACCCAACCAGTCGGGGCAGCTCTCAAGGAGTCCCATCTCTTGAGAGAGATGTTTGAAAGGTCTAGTTTTTTGTTTTTTACCCAAGCAGTCTAGTATCTACCTATCACTTAATATATATATATATATATATATATATATATATATATATATATATATATATATATATATATATATTCCACTTTTTGGTATGGTGAGTAGAGTCTTTCTGATGAAAGGCTTTTTTTTTCACGTGGTTAGACAAAAACTTGTCTGAAATTCTAAAAAACTATGACTATTTTAATAAAGGATAAAAACCAGACCTCTTGTATTCGCGTTAAAAAGTGTTTAAAACAAAACGTGAACAGTCTATTGTGTTTATAAACAATAATTTAATATAAATCATATTTCAGTTCAAGTCATTTTATAAAAAAAAAACTGAATTTTCTACCGTAAAAATTTTGCTGTTAGAACAGCCGTTCAATTTTTATCATTAAAAATATTATTTAAATAAGAAAACAACTAACGGGTATGCTTTACTTGTTGGGCATCTCTACAAAGCAAAAGTAAATGCCTACTCTTCCCGTTCCAATGGCTCCAAATTGTGTCCCAGATGCTGCAAATCACCTGATTGAATATCTTTTATTTTGTTTTTTAACCACTATAATATTTTATTCTGAAATACTTTTCTCTCTCGAGGTGAAAGTCTTTCCCTTCTAGTCTCCAAATTGAACTCATAAATGATCAAACAGTGACGTTTCTTGTCCTTATTCCGCCGCAGATAAGAATGGAAAATGATGTCTCGTTTATCCAATAAAGAGCTTAGGTAGGTTTGGACCCTTTCCCCGCTCTCACAAAAAAACTTGGAGCAATTGGGCCTCTTTAATTTATAGCATAACCTCCCAGACTTTGGGATAAAGTGAGTTAAAAATATCTAGAAATACTTATTATATCAAGGGTTTGGTGCGAATCATTTCTTGAACCAACAAGGGATAGGCCGCTAGTTACTAGTTCAAATCTCAACAGCGTTGGCTCTGATTGACCGAATTGCTAATTAGCAAGAAAGGTAACAAATTATATATATATATATATTCCACATACTTTTATCATGCTTCAATTTTTTTAAAATACAATTTTAATATTTTTTTTTAAAATTAAATTCGCTAGATTACCTATGCAAGTCTTTTTTTTTTTTTTTTGTGATGCTTCCTCCAATCTCTTCTTCTTTTCTTTTTCTTTTTAATGTTTTAAATTTTGCGTTTGCTAGAATGCTGTGCACGATAGGTATCGGCGTCTTTGGACGATTACTAACGCACTTTTTTTAATTTTAAATCAAATTAAAATATTTTTATATGATCTTTTAAAACAAAAAAATTAGTGGCCTAATGTTCGATGGCCGGCGCAAGGGAAGGGACAAGTCAAACCGGGAGAGCGCCAGTAGCACCTGGGCGACCAAGACGCGTGGTTGGCTCGAGACCCGCGAACTCCGGGCGAGTGGCCGCGGCCCACCTTTAGGGGAGGGCCACCTGCCGGCAGTCCGCGCGGCGCGTCAGGCGCGTGCTTCGCACGTGCCGATCGCCTTCCCCACCTCTCCCCTCTACCCACTTTCTATATCGTCCTGTTGGCCGCCACACGCGCGTGTCGTTCCCCTTCCCCACTCTTACCTCTTCCCCTTCTCCCCCTCTTCCCTGCTCCTTCCTTTCCATTCCTCTTCCCTCTTCACGTTCTGCAGATCGATGGATCAAGGTGCCAGAAGGTTGGTACTTCTTAAAATTTGCGTTGTCTTTTCGTGGCTTCGTTTATTAGTGTTTGGCTGTTTGCTTGATTGGTCAAAGTCGTCCCGACTCTGTGCCGAGATCTTTTTCGTGATTCAAGAAACTTTGAGCGCGTGGATGAGTCTTCCGTTTTCCTTTGTCATGTTCCTTTTCTTACTTGGAGTTGATTGTTGTAAAAATTGTTTGGGTTGTCGTTTTTTTTCTTTTTTTTTGGTTCGGTTCTTTCTTTTGTGCGAGTCAATCTGAGATTGTTCGTCTGTTTGTAGATGGTTTTTGGGATCCGATGGAGCATTTGTGATTGGGCCTTTTTTTTTCCTTATGTTGGTTGAATCTCTAGTTTCGACTGCATCTTTGGTTTTCTTTTGTGCTTTTCATTTCTCTGAATTTGAGTGTCCCTCTGAGAGCGTTCATCTGATTGTTCTACCTTTTTGTGGCCCTTTTGAATTAAGTTTTTCTAACTGCATATTGCATCTTCAGAATCTTATACACTGGCGCAGATGATTGCCCCTCAGGCACCGATGGACCAACGCCTTCGTCTTTTTCTCGGTTTTTTTTTTTCTTGTGACTATTTTTTCACAATTAGATTGCGTTCGGGTGAATTAATCCATTTGTAGGGAACTGACTTTGATGTGCATAGACCTTTTGGTAGCTGCTTTATCATAGATGTATTCATGCAGTTATTTGCGTAATACTAGCTATTTTGCTCGGTAGGGCTATGCTATTGATACCAATTATTCTGTAATTTTCCAAACTCGGGTGCTTTGGGTGATGAAAACGAGGTCGTCAGGATCCCCTACAACTTTCTGTACGGCTTTCTCTTTTTCTTTAATTGTTGACCTTGATCAAATTGGCGGGCTCCCTTGAAGGCTGATCTATTAGGTGGCAGCGGAGTTCCTAAGAACATTTTCGTGGGTTTTTTTCTTGTCCCCTTTTTATTCTTGTTGCGGTTTCCTTAAGCCTGGGAATTGGTGTCTCCTTCAGCTTGTTTGCTGACTATTTTCATGTTATAGACTCATAATGATTTTAATGAATAGGCATGCTGATAGTTAAGGATGTTGTTGTGAAAGATTGATGAAAATCTTTGCTTTCGTTTAGCCAAACTGGAACCTGGGCCGTGTGGGGACTCAAACTCTTTGTTAACATAGTGTCACTCTCTTGATTCTTCCCTTACGGTTGTCCACATTTTCTGTTAGCATAATGTGATTCTCCTGATGATTTTCTTGCAGTTGTGCATATTTATTAATCACCAAACACCATGTGCTTGAGGATGGTCCTATCATTCAAAAATAGATCTTCTCTTTTTAATCTAATGGATATTATTCCATGCAACTCCATTTTTTTCAAACTTGGTCCTCATTTTGGGTTCTAATTTTTGCATCAACTATGCAGTTGAAGCCGTGGATTTACATGAACCAATGGCTAAGCAAGCAAACATGGTGGATGAAAATTCAGTTGGAAGGTCAGTTTCTTGGGTTTTCTCCAACACTTTTAATGTTCATTAAAAGATTTGGTGTCTGAGCAAACATAATTAAGCAGAGCCTTTGAGTATATCTTCTGTATTGCACTGGCCATGCAATCTTTCCTCTTCCCTTCACTCTTACCACTTCCATGGTGAGGTGACTGATGAAGGTGAATACCGATATAAGGTTAACAAGATTCACTAACGAAAAACAATACTAATCTTATTTTTAGTGTCCTAACTCCTAAACTGTAGTGTATGTGTATCAGTTTACGGTCTAAATAGTGTATTTCATTGCAATTATTTCAGTCACCTTTTTCCAACGAAATGAGAGTATTCAAGTCACTGGTTGACATATACTTGCGTACTTCCATCAAGTGATAATGTGCTCATTCATTTGCATGGCTGTAATGTAAATGGCTTGCAGGGACTTTCCTGATATTTTTGGTGGCTAGGGTTTACAGAATTTTTGCCGCGGAAACAAAAAAAATGTACAAGCAAGGAAAATATTTTAAAGATAGTTCTGATTTAATTGTGTTTGTAAAACAACAACATAAACATAGCTTTGTCGATACCAGTCACTCTCAAGTCTCAAGTTTGCTAGTTGCTTATGCCAGGTAGGTTTTAAATCTGGGAACTGCACCATTTCAGGGGTTGGTTGCATTTATAATAATTTTTTAGTACAAATTGCAAACACATATTGTCAAAGACTGAAGGTCAAGTTGATTCTCGATTTGATCGACAATATTTCCAAGCAATGAGCAAACTGTCAATATACTTTTATGATAGATCATCTTTTCTGGTGTCTGGGTTTTCAATGTTGATGCCCTAATAAGCAATGATTTCTTATAAAGAGTACTGCAGTTTTGTTCAGCTTAAACCATTCTGCTGTTGAATTGAAATTTGGGAAGATTCAACCTTAGATACTGCTAAGTTTCCTTGTTTGATGTCTTTCGATACTTGCAAACACTCCGAAAACATACTTGTTATGTTATATGAGGATTACAATTTCTTCCTCTTTCATCTGCGTATTTGTGAAAATAATAATTTTATTTGTGCTGGAAGAAGACCCAAGAGTAAAAAACTTTTTATCTTTTTATTGCATATTTATCCTGCTAGTTTGCTTAGATACTGAAGTTGAAATCTTGGTACAATGTAGAAGAGGCAAGACTAAGGATAAGGGTGCAAAGAAAATTCACAAAGCTGAGAGGGAGAAGTTGAAAAGAGACCACTTGAATGAGCTCTTCTCTGACTTGGGTCAGTCTCTAGGTAATTTACTTTTGTTTTTGGTTTTGTTTTCTCATGTAAATTCTCCATAGTTAGATTGCCTATAATCCTGCAGGGGTGATGTTAAATGGTGTCAGAAGCTCATCTAGATAAAGTGTGCACTATTCTGCCCCTGGAAAAAGGAATTTTTAGATTATAATGGTATTAAAAGGGAATATCCTGTCTTCAAAATTACTGGCACATTTGTACGGATGTACCTTTGAAAAGGGGCCTATTCTTGCTGCCACAGGGTTATACTTACACGAAACCAAATCCTCTGTGGCACATAGGTGTGGGATGCAGGTGCGGCAATTCTCAAGAAACTTTGGTGTGGGTGCTGCAGCATGTGTGTCTCATGCTGCACATACACCAATTAAAAGCTGTAATCCTGTTGATTATGCAATGATAAGATAAGTGGTGAGTCAGGTAGCGCACACTTGAGTCATGTTGACTTGGTGCAGTGCCTTATTTGGTGTATCCGTGTTATGTACCAAAACCTTGTGCTTATGAAAACTAGCTCTCGATTCTCCTCCTGTCAAGCCTGTTTTCGATACCCATTAGGACCTGAATTTTTAATTCTAGAAGACTGATGGTAGCATAAAAGTTGCATAATCTCTTTTGCTATTACAGAACCAGCACGACAGAACAATGGAAAAGCTACAATACTTTCTGACGCTACAAGAATACTGCGGGATTTGCTTACTGAAGTCGACCACCTTAGGAAGGAGAATGCAGCTTTATTGACAGAGTCTCGCTATGTAAGCTCCTTTAAGGATCTTTTATTTATAATGCATAGTACTTAAAGAGTTATTGCATAGATCCATATTCTTTAAACTGAAGATTTTGATGATTAATCTGTTTTCCAATGGGAAAAATGCAAGGAAAGTTTTTTCAAGAACCAATGGACCGTGATAACATTATCTTCCAGTTTCAGTAGAAGTTTGCCCATCCTTTTTAGCTTCTAGTTTTCATTGAATGGGATTTATATGATTAGGCTATGTGCATGACTGGGCCCAGCCTTGGAAGTCTTTCATTTCTTCGAGGGAGTAATTGGGAGTAATTGCATGGCTGCATCTCAATCCCTAGGTGTACTCTACCTGGGTGTATTTTCACTCTAAAGATGAGTAAAGAAAGTCGCGCATCTCTCCTTCGGACTTTCTTCCCTCAGTTTCCAAGGCAGAAAAGAGCACTACGTCAGATGAAGAACTTTGTTTTTTATAATATTTTGTTTCTTTAATCTGACAGAAGAGCAGATTGAATCGAAAATACAAGAGAAATTTTCTAAATTCCGTTTTTCTGGAGAATCCAACGTATAAAATTATATTCTGTTACTGAATGTTCGTTAAATTATTTTAGTTCAGCTCTTGACCTTATGGTCCTTATATGAGTTTTTTTGCTTGGTATCTTATGACTGGAATATTTATTAAACAGCTCAATTTTTTCCCCCAAACCTTGTACTTTGAAATATGTTTTACTGAAACCACCAATCATTCATTTAGGAAATATTCAAATGAATTGTGTGAGTGATCGAACTTTTGTTTCTAACCAGATCACTGATGAGAAGAACGAACTTAAAGATGAAAATGCTGTTTTAGAAGCTGAGATCGGCAAATTGCAAAGCCAGCTACAAGAAAGGACGCCATCAGAACCCATGTGGTCCAACTCCGCCGAGACACTACCATCATCTGTCCCAGGACATTTAGGTCGAGCAATGCTGTCCTCAACGAACAATCAATTGGTCTCACCTGTGGCAGAACCGCTTCGGCACTTAGTGGAACTTGATGCATCAGGAAGCGACCAAAACATGCCTTCTGTCGGGGGGCCTGCAATGTTATCTACGGATCAGGTTTTGCCTAGGCCACTTCTTGTCTTCCCTCTCCATCCTGACCTGCAGAACTCCAAAAACAACAGCGGGAGAGACTCAGACAAATTACTGCCTCAGCCTGCGAAGCCTCCCTCTAATGTGAGAAGACCACATGCACGTTATCCCACTCCTTCAGATTCATGGCCATCGAGGCTCCTAACACGGCATCCAAGAGAACATTCCCAGGAAGAACATTGCGGTGCACGCAGAACTGAAAAATCTGGTAATGATGATGATGCTAGTAATGGGAACTTATCTCTTTGAACATCAACATGACTCCTCAGGTGTGCTTCCATCATAACTCACAGTATCACAAGGTCTGGTGGGTCAGTCCACTAGCCATTGGTGCTGAGGAAGTAGATTGGATCACCTTGAACCGATGATTGTAACTGGTATACAGTCTTCACAATATAATGCCAACTTTCGGTTGCTAAAGTTGGTGGTGATAATGATGACGTTGATTGTTGATGATGGTGATGAAAAGGATGGTGTTGACACGTATCATCATGGTGACGAGCTGAACTAATAGCTCAGCAGTTGTAGTGTTAGATGAACCCTTTTCCGGGTTTGTAGTTATAAAGTTACTGACCTAGCAGTTCGAGAATTTTGGCATCTTGCAGTATTCCATGGAGCAGAATGAGACTAGCAAGCTGCTGCTTCCATCTTCCGGTTCTTGTAAATTATATGGTGTAATTGGAGTTCCGTAATGGTGCTTTTTCACTTGCAATGGGAATATCTATGGTAGAGCAAATGAGGTTTAAACTCTTCTCTTCCTTTTATAGGAACATGTGACACTGGAATTTATTCATGACTTTGTATACAATTCTTCATCTTCATGGTTCCATGTGATGCCAAAAGTATTTTTGGGGTCATATGTGCTGCATTCTTCTGCATCAGAATTCTGCTTTTAAAGGTACATCATTCTGATTGGCCATAGGACTTGCTTTTATTTGACCCAGAGTCGGTTAAGGTATTGTATGGGTCAAAGCTGCCCTTTGGTAATTTCTGTTTTGACCCTAAAAAATTTTTTAATCAGGATAACTAATTAAACTTATGAAATTCGAGCGATACGACCATTTTCCTAAGGCACGCATATGTATGTGCATGAGACTTTAAGTCTGACTGACTTTGATTTCACATGACGTACGGCTAGGTTTTTTATTTGGTGAATCCCAATATGCCGTTGCGGTTTTAATTCCAAAAAGGTTAGAAATTAGAACAACCAATCATTTAAGAACTTCTTTAGTAAGATCACCAAGCTTCTTTACAATTTTAGATGCGGAATAAATTCATGAAGTGTAATCTTAGATGGGGAATAAATTTATGAAGTGTTAGAATCTATTGTTCTTAAGGTACACATGTCCATGTGTGTGTGACCCTTGGATGAATTGGAAGGGAAGTATATAACTCAATAATTTTACATGTATATTATAATTATATGGCTAATTGAGAAAGTAAAGGGAAGAATGAAATCAATGGTGATTGGTCTTTAGTGGTTGAGTAAGGAGTAGATGCTTGTTGGATTTTTCTATGTATTTGACTTCCCTTTACGACTACTTTGTTGTTAAAAACAAATCACGTACTCACAAAGCAAATCGTGGGGGTTTTGCTCATGATGTGATTAAGTATTGGGTAATTTTGCTAAGAAAAAACTACTCGACTGAAAGGTCGAATTAAGACCAGTACATATTAACCTAAAAAAGCAGGCACAACAAATATTTTGTTTTTGGAATAACGTCATTTTTATTGAGGTATTGATTGATTTTATATAAGAGAAAAAATCAAGGAAGAGGGCAGGTAAAAGACCTTTTCTTTTTTCAGGCAAGATGATGATAATCCGACACTCACAATTTTCATCTCTGTAGTCGACCGATGCTTTTTAATATTATTCTTAATTTACGTACAGAATGTAGGTCGTCGGCTCACGTCGTCTGGTTCAAATAATGCTTCAAAGAGGTTAAAGAATTCAGAAGTGGGCATCGTCGGTATCTCGGCAGCCATCTGTCTGATCACAAGTTGCCCAGAAAAGATAAACATTTGTTCCTGTCTGAAAGCAAACACGCCAAGACAGTCGATAGCTCCTGTCAAAATATTTTTTCACCGTCATCAGTACTTCTAACTTCTAAGCGTGTGGTCTGGTTCCGTTCCCAAATTGTCGAAAAAAACATGGTTCCTTTACCAACTACCAGGAACTACTCTCTACCAGAAATTAACAGCCTGCCCACATAATCCCAATCATTCTGTATTTATAAATATTATTCTGCAGGAAGAACTGAGCATAATAAGTGTTGGGCTATTAAAATCTTTAACTTAGAAAGTGAGTTAAAGCGAGTTTCAAGCATAGTTACAGTAAAGGAAAAGGACGTGGGAACACGGTTCTCAGTAAATTAAAAGGACATGAGAAGCGATATGTGATGTGAAAGTGAGGAATCACCTGTACTGAAAAATGCTATATTCCCACAGCAATAGCATCTTCTAAAGCAGTTCTAAGTGGGAAGTGAGCTGCAAGCAAAGGAGCAAACTATAAAAAGCAAAGTTTAGAAAAGAAATAGGTTTCATGGCAACTCTAGAACTGCTTCTATCAAGTCGAATCCCTACACCTAGTTTGCGTTACTCCTAATTATCAAAGAAGTGCTCAAACTTGAAAAACATGGATACTAGTTCTTCTTTTGTGGAGTTCTCTCCTAACTGTTTTGTCTTTGGTGCATTAAGCTAAGCCTAGTGGGTGATAGGAGGAAAACAGTTGTTTGAAAGTTGCTGAGCCTCAGACAAGATCAAGGACATCAAGGAGGATAAGTGAATCGTGTTTGTGTGATAAGTACGGATAAAAAGGCTTATTGAGAATTCTCAACAAAAAACATTTTTCATCGTCTCAAGGAATGTAGTGTAGTACCCAACGAAACCAACTATGTTATGTTTTATAGACTTATAGACCCGTGAGAAGAACACATTCTAAAGAAAAAATATCCATCTGTATTTTACAGATTGTGCTTTCGGCCTTTCTAGCTTGTCAAAAGCAAGACGTCAACCTTTCCAAATTCACCGAAGTTATATTTTTCTTTTGATATTGGAGAACAATCACCAGTCCACCTGGGCTTTGTTGCGACCGACAAATACATTACTTCACGGGAGCTTATCGTCATTTTAGATTTAACACTTTTATATCATTAAAAAACCTGTATATTATTCTCGTTCTTCCTTTTTCTATAGCCACTTGTGTTATTTAAATAAATGATCTAGAAAGTCTTAATTGATAAGCCTTCCTCGTGCCTTTTGCAGGTGGCAAGATATAAATATGAAGAGTGTTAAATCTTAACTCTGAATTAATAACGTTGGCTTCATATGGCGGTGATTTTCAACTCTGAATTAATGAATTAATAGTGTCGTCTTCATAGGACGGTATGGTCTGGCATTTCGAATTGAATTTGGCTGAATGTTATTTTTTTATTATCTCGATTTAGCTAAATTGGTAAAGTGTCAACGTGGCCAATTTGATGATCCGAAGTAAGGAGAATAATAAAATAAAATTTAAAAGTTTTACCGGTGAAAATTTTATGACTTATTGAAAGATCTGATATCATAGACTGGCCCACATGCTTTTGACGTGAGAACAAAACCACTAAGCATCTATTGTTTAATGGCTGATCGAAAGCTAGGGTTAGTGTGCAAGGCTTGAATAACAGTTGAGATTGGTGAGCAGAGATCAGTTTCAAAGAGGATAACCTGTAAAAGAGATGAATGACGTCTTCCTTGCACTGTCATTCTAAGTTTTAGTTTCACCTGCTCTCTCGCTGTCTCTCCCTCTCCCCCTCTCTCTCTTTTTTCTGTACCCACCATCGACTTCTGGAACATCGTCAACTTGCGAGGGCAGCTCAATCGAAATACAGATGGGTGGTGGTGCACTCCTGAAGGTGGTGGCTCAGCATTTTGATGTTCTTGCCTTGTAAGTGATAAATGAGAAAGTAGGGAAGAAATCTGCTCTTTTGATTTGTCGTTAGTTAAAGATGTAAGTTTGAGGGGATGAAATCAATTAGTGAATGGTTAAAATAAAATGGGTGTTCTAGGTTTTTGTTCTTCATTATATATTCTTTGCATTTATTTCATTCGTGAAATGATCGAAGCATGAAACTTGTTTGTGGTCACAGCAGTTCTATGGTCATATGTAATGAAATTCTTGGTAATTGCGTTTTTTGTTCATTTTCTGCTGTTGCAGGCCTGTGGTGTCGTTGCTTTATCCCCTGTGAGTATGATTTTTTCTGTTTTCCTTTTCTGTTAGATTTCTCGATAAGACTGAGGTGGGTCTTTTTCCGTTTTTTTTTTTTGGTCCAAATAACTTGGTGATTTCTTTTTGTGGCTTAGATTAGTCATTGGAAAAAATTATGCTCCGTATTTTTCATTTTTGTTTTTTCTCCCTTCTGGCAGATATGCTTCAGTCAAAGCAATAGAATCAGAATCTCGTCATGATGATCGACAATGGCTAACATATTGGGTTCTCTATTCTATGATCACTCTCTGTGAGATGACTTTCTCCAAAGTTATTGAGTGGTAATCTGTGTAAATGTCATACAATATGAGTAACGTTTGTAAGTTTGTTGTATATTCGCTGTTATAGTTGCGGGTTATCGAGTTGCAAACCCACTTCGCTACTCCTTAATTGCCCATCAAGAAAAAGAAAAAAAATTGTCCTAAGTAGGTTGTTACAGAAACTGGAAGTTGAAACAAGTTCTTATGATAACTTGTATCTGTGAATTCAATTTTTAATTTCCACAGTGCGGATTTTTTATCAAATAGGCAGTATTACAAAAGCATAAATGTCTTTGGCAAATTCAATTCAGTAGTAGCAACTATTTCCAAAGCTAACTTTTCTTGCTCAAGAAACAACGAATGACAGCAATGCAAGAGTCCAACCAGAAAGTTTCAATACATTGAGTTTCCAAGTGTTATTTATAGCATAAATGGACATAGATGTTAATGGTTCTCAAATAACTCATGGCTTGACTATTAAATTAAATATGAAACACAAATTGTTGTACTTTATTTAAGAATCATCTGAAGCTGTTGAAATAGAAAATATTCTTAACTGATGGAAGAGTCAGTATTTGAGCACTAACATGCAATAGCCCTCCAAGTTCAATGATACATAATAGTGAAAAAGTCGAGTGTGAGAAGTCATCTGAAGCTGTTGAAATAGAAAATATTCTTAACTGATGGAAGAGTCAGTATTTGAGCACTAACATGCAATAGCCCTCCAAGTTCAATGATACATAATAGTGAAAAAGTCGAGTGTGAGAAGTATCCTTAGCTTACTCCTTCTTCACCTACTGTTACTTCGTCTACCTTTGGCCCCAACTCTGCTTCCTTTAATACCATCATCACCTCTCCCTCTCACACACACATACATTATGTGGATTGGTGAACAAGATAACTTTTGGATTATATTTTCCAAAATACAAATCCGATTGTGTTCATTTTCACTTTAAAATCTTCTTAAAAATGATCATAAAATATTTTCGAACATGATCAAAAGACAATATGATGCCAATGTTAAATTTTTAGAATTGTTTTGGGCGAAGAGTGATTTCAGATGACTTCTCAAAATTTCAAATATCTTAAAGAAAAATGAATTTTGCATCAAAGATCTTGTTCCAAGACTCCTCAACAAAATGGCCTTGTCTATAAGAAAACTCATCATGTTATTGAAAGTTGTAAGTACTAGACCTCTTCTTGTCTCTATCAGTTTACCAAAAGTATTTTGGGTGGAAGCACTCTTAGTTTTGTATATTAATAAATGGAATGCCTTCAAAAACTTTAGCAAATGCCTCCCTTTTGAAAAATTTGAACCAGATTAAGAAGGATTGAATTTTTGGATGCAAATGTTGTATTTTGAGTCATAAAAATGACAAACTCTTTCCTAAAGCCATAAAATGTAATTTGCTCGACTATTCCTACAATCAAAAAGTATTTTCTTGAAACAGACAAAAATTTATGTATATGAAAATGTAATGTTCCTTGAGAAAACAAATAAATCCAAACATGTTCATGAATATTATATACTTTCTAAATTGCTACATAGTATGATGTTTATTTGATATGTAATAAGCACAATTTGAATAATACTTGTACTCCTATCTATGATTTGATTGTTGATATGGTTCATGTGACACTTTTATTGATAATCATTATCAATATGATAGTGTTGGGTCTCTAGGGAATTAATTAGTTTGCATGCTTGTGAAGCACGTGACGATGATATTAATGGGAAAGTTTATCCTTAACTCACTCTTAGGAGATCCCATAGAAATACTAGACCTTCCCAAAAGTTTGTCTTACTATGCTTTTTAACCAAAATTCCCAAGCATGTTCACTTACTATCCATTCTCATTTTGAGTTTACTACATTTTATGAGGCTAAACAATATGCTCATTAAAATAGAAGCTACGGATAGTTAACGTGAATCCTTAAAGAAGCTATTTTTTGGTTTCTTCTTTGATGCCTTCTGGCATAATAAGATACTGTTTGATTCTACTGTGCTTTGAGGCACATTGTGTTAAGCTGCTTTAGTGAGCCTTTGTAATTCATCATCAGTAAGTTGTTACCAGTTGTATATATATTCCCATCCATATCAGTTCTTTACAAGGCTTATGGAAAGCCTAATGACAGCCTTGAGTTTGGGCTTGTTAAAATTCATTTAGGTTCATCAAAGATATGTTTATGTTCCATGATACAAGGTTCTTCTTGTGAATAGTTAGTAAATTTCTGCTTTTTGCAGGATTCCTGTCTGGTCTTATGCAAAGTTGATAGCTACGTGCTGGCTGGTTTTGCCCTATTTTAATGGTGCAGCTTATGTTTATGAGCACTTCATACGACCATGCTTTGTGAACCCTCCTCCTGTTAATATTTGGATCTTCTCTGGGAAGAAAAGCATCCTCAAAACACTCCCAGATGACTGTAGCTCTGCAGTGGAAAGGTACATTGCAGATAATGGCAAAGAAGCATTTGAGAGGCTAATGGCCCAGGTAAAACACATTCATTGGTTTGCTGATTCATGATGTGCCTGTGTTTCTCTTTTCAAGTCACTGGGATTCTTTCTTTATGTAATTACTTAATGTGGCTATATGTTGTAAATTGTGGCTTTGCCTGACTCCTTGGCCCTTGTGTTGGTGAAGACACTGGTTACTCTGCTAGTTAGAGGTACCACTGGCATGCTTGACCACTTTCCAGTGGAGGAGCCAAATGTCCTCCGTAAGTGCAATTTCCACCTTAGCCAGGTTGAGTTAGATCTGATTTCCAAACATAAAAACTACCACTGGAGTTTGAATCATATTTAGCACACCAAGTTTCTCTGGAAGGCTACTCTTTTGGTGTATGCATTGAGGACATTCATGTACGGTTTTTGGATACATGAAGTGGGATGTAGGTTTTTTGGATACATGAAGTGGGATGTTTCAGCTTCTTGCACTTTCTTTAGGCCATTCAGTCATCCTGTCTGGTGTGATTTAAACTTTTTTAACAAAGTAAAGGAATTCCGGAAATTTCATCTATGAGATTAGGTCTTAAGATTTATTTGACAGACCTACGCAAACTGGATTTCGAACATCTTCTGTCTCTCCACTTATCAAGTGTCTTGTGTGCATGTATTTTGATTGGATATATATGTGTGTATTAGTTTGTAAGCATGTGTGTATTTGGGTCCCATGAAATTTCCAGATTCTCCAAGACTTCTGCTACAAGTAAATGACAAAAATATGTTCAAAATTTTGGTAACGAGTGACATTCCTGCATCAACATGTGCATGGGTGCTTTAGCCATCATGACAAAGTCTTTTGTTTTTGTACCTCTTTTGCTTTGAATGGCAGGCTGAAAGGGAAACGAAGTCTCAAAAGAACCACTTCGGGATTTTTGATTATGAAGATGATCGGTTTTGAACTCCAGGAAACCACATTCGAAGATCAGCTGGCATATGAGGCTAAAGTGACTGCCCTGTATCTGTATGCTAAAAAATCTTTTGAATTTTTTGAACAACCAAAGAAGTTTCTGTACACACGTCTTCTTTCAACAGCTTGTACAAACACCTGCAGGTGATCCAGGATAGTCTCATGGCCTTTTCAGAAGGACACTAGTGCGTTATCATGTCAGTTCAGCTGATCTGCGGAATTACAGCTTCTTGTATCCGGACATTTTGCCTTGGAGATATTGTGCCTTAGTGTGGTCCTTGTTCTCGTCATGAGCTGAATCTCTCTCTCTCTCTCTCTCTCTCTCTCTCTCTCTCTCTCTCTCTCTCTCTCTCTCTCTCATAATGAGAAAGCTTTGCACCATATTCTCTAGCACATCTCCTAACTATCGTCATTCTGACCATATTGCCTGAGGTCCATGCAAACTTCTGAATGCTTTCCTCTTCTGGTTGGGTGTACTCCCATAGTTGTACCCACTGGTTTGATTTCCCAATTGAATGACATCTAATCCCAGTCCATATTCTTCTCCTCAATTTTATTTGGCTTTTACAAGTACCAGAAGGTTGTTTTCTCAAAATGCATTTTTGCGATTTGTCTTTTCTATGTTCACGAAGGGTCCATAAGGATTTTGGCGCCATCCTTTTAAGCTTTTGAAGTCCTAAGCAAGTGTTACTGCTGCACCTTAACGAATAGAAACAAGTATTTGCTGAATGTTATGTTTCTGCATAAAGAGACAAATTTACCAAAATGTGACAATCTGTCATTTCCTAAGAAGACGTACCTGAGGAAGCAGACACATGTCACATGGTCACTGCATTCAATTTTGTACGACATGCAATTGTACTTTTTGATGTTGGAGGCCAGAGGTGAAATGCATGTTACTGTGATACTGCATCTGGTGTCCCATCTATTCTCCACCTTGTCTCACGTGCATGTCCTACATTGGTTATGACGTACTGGTCATGTTTGTCATGGTTCTGCAAATCTTTTTTTATTGTGGAGGAATCTTTGAAATTTTTTTAGTGTTCTGCTACTAAAATTACTGTATTATGACATTCTGTCTGAATTGCTCATCATTCCCAGAATTTAATTAACTCAAGCAAAGTTGGTCTTGTGGACTGGTTAATACGTTGTTAAAAATGGATAGAAGCAAACATGCTTCTTCAAGATCCATTTGCATTGATTCTCGATGGCCAAGTATGATCACATTTACTACTATTTTCTATTGAAACGGCAATTCTTAAATGATCTTTGGCTAAGTGCAAATGTGTGTCTCACTGACCCTTTGGGTTTTCAAAATTCATGCCCGACTTTTGGATAGGTAGAGTCAATAATATTTCTTCAAGATCCACTTGCATTGATTCTAGATGACCCAATATGATTACATCTGCTACCCTATTCTGTTTAAACAACTGTCTTAAAAGTCTTCTGTAAGTCCATTGTGTGTCTTGCTGACCCTTTGGGTTTTCGAAATTCATTCCTGACTTGTGGACAATTCATACATTCATACTTGCTCATTGATGAATCTCCTTATGTTAGCACTTTCAACACCGATTATCCTTTGTTACCCTTGCCATAATTGTGTTATTTGCTTGAGGGCAAAACAGTTTGTATTGACAAATTTAACCTCAGTGGATGGTTTGAAACACTTGAGCACAAGGAAAAACAGGCAGGGATGGTATGCCAAATGCCCGTCTGTGTCCATGATGGCTCAGAAGTCAGAGTATTAATTTCTTTGAATTCTGTATTGGGCCTATTGGCCCATACATTAGTCAAACATACAGTTGAATCAGTAATTAAGTTTATATACAATAACACCATGATATCCAAAGCGTTTGAATCTGATGTTTTTTCTTTTCTTAAGCTTATTTGCTTTCCTTTTCCTGTTGATTTTGAATGTCACATTGCAGACCTGAAAGTGTGTGCTTGCCTGTAAGCCCTGAGAGGCCGTTTGTTTGTTGGAACAGGACGCCTGTTCCTGAAGCAGAGTGTTCTTTTCGGAGGGGTGGATAGATGCATTCCATGGTCAGAGGTGCACGTGAAATGCAGAAAAAGTGTTTTGACGCCCACTCAAGATCAAACTTTTTTAGTTATCATAAAAATATTATAAAGATAATACTGACAGTGGCAGATTTTAAAATATACAAATAAATATGAAAAATGGTATTGCAGATTAGAGTAAGAAACATGTTATTAGACATTGATTAGTGAACGTTTTATCTCCCTTGCTCTCACTTTTGGCTTTAAAATAATTATGTTATGGTTTTCATTATCATTTGTGATGAAACGAATTGCTTGCAGGATAAAAGTTGGAACTGATTCACTATTTAATGAATCTGTCCTGAATTTTGAAGAAGATGCATAAAATACTAACAAAGTGTTCATCCTGCCAAACAGCTCCTTAATGATTGATCGAAACATGGCCCGCTATGTGAATGATTTGTTGGTTCATATGTTCCCAGCTTATCAAACGCATTTGAGTGACTATTAAGAGAAAAACATTTTCCTTTTTTTATCGTTACTGCTTCTTTAACCAAGGGTGATTAAGAATGTCATCGGGATTTGAGCTTGACTTCAGGATATGGGGATCTCCTTTTCACAAAGAAAGCTTGTCCAAGATGAGGTACTCTTTCTTTTTTTTTTTTTTTTTTTTTTGCACCTTTGTTCATTCACATGATGGCGATGACGACGACTCTTCAACGCTTTCGCTTTGCGTTTCCCAAGGAATTTGACGCTTTAGAATTTTTTTTTCCCCCCACTTTTGCATTCTCCTACTTTTTGTTTAAAATTTTGTGCACTCGGGTATGTTATGTCTGTTTTCCAAAATCTTGCGTAAATGATCTTTGTTTTCTTACATCCTCGGTTAACAAACACGTGGCTTGAAATTACCAAAGTGACCCTTTCTTTTAAAATAAGACACCTCCTTTATAAAGGTAACAAATAAAAGTTTATTCTTTTTATGAAGCGATGAAAATACTTTTTCAGTAAGAAAATTATACATAGATAAGGAGAAAGTGATGGTTATATAAGGAGAAAGCGAGGGATTTCCGCTCGTTTTCAAATGGTGGTCTAGTTGTCTCTTTCTAATATATATATATATAGGGGAGAGCGAGAGCTTTAAATGTCTGCTGTTTAGATATTAAATGACTGCAAATACTTTGTAATGAAGAGAGCTACATGTTTAATTAAATAAAAGTTATATTTACTCAATCGTAGGATCTTGCATGACTATAGAAGCAAGCAAACAAGAAAAAGCACCTGACCTAATGCACTGTTGTTCTATAATCTTTTAAGTTCAAGCATTAAAGTATTCAAGCCGCACTACCGATGATATATAACTTGTCAAATCCTTCACCTACTCACTTCTAATTTTGTTCTAAAAGCTGGTTAAGCCAGCAGCTGCAAGTGTACATTTTTAACAGCCTTAAGGTGAGAGACAGCATTGGTTTGAAGTTGTGCACCTACTCTCAGTATATATATATATATATATATATATATAATTAGGGCCAATGTGAATCAATCAAATTGATATGCAGGGAGCTGCAGGGGCCATAGCTACCATCAAATTTTAAAAAATTCATTTATATCTATCTATATATATATATATATATATATATATATATATATATATATTCGACAATTTTAGATACTTAAAGCAGCATGTACTGAAAACAGATATAGATAAACTATCATATAGTCAAGATTTAGTTCATCCATCTTACGAAATGGTGAGTGCGTGTGATATTTGATGAACTGAACCATGTTAGCTTGATCTCCACACTTAGCGAAGTTGGTAAACTAACTTGCACATGTGATCCCCCAAATCTGTAGTTATTAGGTCAGATTCGAATTGGATATACTCTTGACAATATCCGAATTATCAAATGTTCATGTATTCATGAACAAAGTTGGTAAACTAACTTGCTCATATGATTCCCCAAATGTACATTTTATTAGATCGGATTCGAATTGGATGTACGCCTGACGATATCCGATTTATCAAATGTTCATATATTCATATTTGAACAAAGTTGGCAAACTAACGTGCACATATGATCCCCCAAATCTATAGCTATTAGATCAAGTTTGATTGGATGTACCCCTGACGATATCTGATTTATCAAATGTTCTGTGTTCAATATTCCAATGCCAATGAACAACTGTATATGCTATATCTGGATACAAATTTTGAATTTGAAATCTGTAATTGATATGGATCTGTCTTTTAAATTCACAACTGAATCTGACTTTAAATGTACAACTAAATTTGGACCATGCCATATATTTAAAACCCGAGTTTCAACTGGATATAGGATGTTCATTTACAACTACATATAAACTCAAATCTATCTCTGAATTGGATTGGATATTTATCTAAAACTGAATCCAAATACAAATCATCAAATCTGATCCTCCAACTTTTTAATTGGACATTAAATTGATTTTCATATCTAACTGTTTCAAACCGTTTCTTCCCAATATCAAATCTGGATCCAATCCATTGACATCCTTATAGTTTATAGTCTTCACCAGCACCTTCATGAGATTGGTTGGCAGGCAACCCACGTTTAAGTATAGCCGTCCATCCATTTGGGATCTTATAAAGATGTTTGGACCCCAGCCAAGCTGTCCCGGGAAAAAAATAGTAGTAATAATATGATGAGATTTTATTACATGAAAAGAAAGAGAGGCCAGCGTCCAGGTCCCCTACGAGCCACCATTTTATCACAAACTCGTCAGCTTCCATACGTATATGACAGATGCCAGACGTTAAAATTAAAAATTTGTTCCTCAGTATACCATAAACTATTGCTAAAAGCTTCATGAATCGTTGGTGCGCCATGAACTATCACTATGGCACTTGTGTTGATTGTTTTTAATAATTTTTAACTTTTGGCCATATGACTTGTCATAACATATTTAAATTCTCTGTGATATATAGTAATATCCAGACTCAAAGATACTTATAAGTATGAAAGTATCATTGTTTTTTAACATAAGATGATAGAACTATTCTCAAGCCATTTGCAGGTAAAACCTGTGAGTTGTATATCAAAACAATAAAAGAGCAAGGTATAACCTCAAAATTATTGAAAAAGGCAGGGTGAGTGAATGAAATTTTATTTTCTTGAGAAATAATGGCGGGGGAGGAGCGATGGCAGCGTTGCGTCTCGCTTTATTGCAGCAACGTGTTTAGAGACGCAGCCATTATGGCAACGTGGATCATTGGTACCAAGAGAGAGAAGAGAGAGCGAGAGGCGAGAGCTCTACCTTTATTAGAAAATCGATGCCGCCTGTGATCCAGAGAGAGAGAGAGATTACTGTGACGTGGTACTAGCAAGTTAGAAAGACAGTGCTACAGTTTACCTGGTTATCTCGCGAGAGAGAGGTAACGTTGCACTTTCTCGACGAGGTCAATTAGCCAAATAGACGGACTTTAGCTCTTAATCTGCAGTTGGTGACTTGAAGAACCAATTTTATGCAGTTGGATACACTCTGTTTGAGACAGAGAGAGAGAGAGAGACCCACATGTTTTTGTTTTTAACTCAATTAAGTTGTCTTTCGCTTTTTTGCTTTATCTTTCTCTGCCCATATAAATTGCAACGCTTGCCATTCTCTGATAGCGTGGGAAGGAAGGGAGAGAGAGAGGGAGGGAGATGGATGGAGCTTATTTTGTCGGTAGAAATGAGATTCTTGCTTGGATTAATGCTACTCTTCAGCTCAATCTCACCAGAGTAGAGGAGGTATGTAATGTCTTCTCTTTCCATTCCTTTATTTTCTTTGCTTCGTACTACCATGAGCCATACTGCCACAGCAATTTGCTCTCTCCCCCACCTTTTTTCTGATCTGCTGCTTGCTGTCGTTGGTGTATTCTGTGTCAATCAAGTCGAGAGAGTAGAGTTTCCTGCCAATTTTTTGTAGAGAAACGTGATCCTTAGTTCGCTTATTCGATTATTGTTGCAATGGGAGTAGTAAAATCCTTTACGTGCGTTTAACATGGGATGTCGAGGTACCTCTTTTTACTTTGTGAAAACGTCAGTGTGCGGAGATGGAAGAAGTGAAACTTATTTTTTTGATTTTTGGCTAGCGGTTCTTTCTTTTTGTTCAGGTACACATGATCCATGACTTTTTCTTGGTCTTTTTGTCTATCTCTTTGACCTTTGAAATTGAATATATTCTAATGTTTGATATGTTTGCACTTAAAACCATGCCTGTTTAATCATTTCTGTGTAGTTTGACTTTGGTATAGTTGCATGAAGAAAATTATGAATTTGATTTGTAATTCAAGTCCGTTCTGTTTTTTTCTTTCCATATATATTCTTCGGTAGTAAAAATTTGTTTTATAGCCACTAAGTTTGTTGTTAATGGTTCTTTATTTTAAAAACATGTTGTTTTCATTGACAGGCTGCCTCTGGTGCTATTCAGTGCCAGATGATGGACATGATACATCGAGGGGTTGTACCGATGCACAAGGTGACGACTAATGACTGCTTGAATGCAGATACAGAAATGCATAAATTTACGAACTGATAAGACCAAATTTTCTCTGAAGTTGCTTTTTTGTTTCAATATAAACTTGTTTTGTATTTTTAACTAGTTTCATGAGACTTTGATGCGTCATGAGATGGAAGGTCGAAGATCATATCCATAGGAAAATCTCTTGTTCATGAGATTGCATAGGCCTTGCTCGTCACTCACGTAGTTCATTTCTATACCGGATGTAGAGATTCTTATCCATTATGTTTCTTCTCTTATTTGTCTGAATTTTAGGTCAATTTTGATGCGAAAACAGAATATGACATGATCCAGAATTACAAAGTTCTGCAAGAGGTGTTCACCAAGTTGAATATAAACAAGGTACTTTCGTCTTCATTCATGAATGTAGTTTTTCCTGAAAGGCGACTGGTTGGCAAGTTTTTTGACATCCTTCAGTGAAAGCAAATGCTGTTGTCCCTGGTTGGTCTACCTTTAACTTGCGGACGTGAAGAAAACTGATAAATAGATAAAAAGAAACAACAGAGACTACTACCTTTGTTTTATTACTCGAAGAGATCAATCTTCAAATGTCATTGGTGTTGCTTGGAAGTAAGAATTAATGTGAAATTGTGAATACCTAGTGGCATTGATTATCAAATCTGTTAATTCAAAATTGCCAAAAGAATCATGGTTCCTTTTTTTTTACTAACTAGTCACTAAAATTGCACAAGGAAGTCGGTACATGTTTATGGCTCTTTTAGAAGACATACTTCTGTTTCTTCTTTTAAGTTCCATTGATCATATCGTGCTCTCAAGGGTATTAATGCAGATTCTCTATACTTTTTAGCATATTGAAGTGAACAAGCTTGTCAAAGGGCGGCCTCTGGATAATTTGGAGTTCCTGCAATGGTTGAAGCGCTACTGTGAATCTGTTAATGGAGGCATTATGAACGAGTATGAATTTCTTTTTATCTGTAATGACCCCTTTTCTAACTTTTGTGGTTATGAGGTAGTGATCTTATGCTTATAGCTTATAGGGTTTACTTCTGAATTTCATTTTGTTAGAGTTGTATGTCACAGCTAGACATCAAGAGTCATGCTTTCCTTTGTCACGACTTCTCAATTTCAAACCCATTGAAGCCGTCCTGCCCAAGCTCATCTTCCAACGGAAGAAGGGAGGGGTGGGGAGGGATGCTCGCGGGGGTTCGGTGGGTGGAGGGAGAGAGGAGAGGGGAAAAGATGCACACTGAAAAACGGAGACTTTAGGTTTTTCCCACAATTCTGGGACCTGCCTGTATTGGTAGGCATATTTATAGTTATTTATGATACTTAGTTGGCACATCAGGGTGGTGTGGTTTCTCTTGAATTGTTAAATGCTTCCACACAGGCTCCACATAGAAGTTGTATCTTGATATGTAACATGTTTCTAGTGAGAAACAGTAATTTTCGGTTTGTTCTCTAATTTTATTAGGCTACCTGTTATTGTTAGTTATTTTTTTAAAGAAAAAGGTTCACTTTTTGGTCTCTCAGTAAAAAGAAACTGTCCACAAGGAAGATACAGTCCCCCATTTTTCAAATTTAGTGAGCCCTGAGAAGAAAGTGAACGGCTGAACACTAAAATGTGACATATATGTATTTCTGGTTTTGGTTCTTCTGCGTTTATCTCAACCTATGAGAGTCCTACTGGCCTAGTTGCCCTGAAGATTGGAATCATGGCAGAGCATGAGTTTTTGCCCCTCCTTTTACTGATAGACCATTGTGCATGTACATTCCCATGCTTATGTAGCTTAGCAGTTTTCCTTTTTGCCTCTTTTGAGTTTCTGCCTTCTTGATAATCTTACTTGTCCCTGCTTTGCTGTATAAGAAGCTGTATTTACTATCTGTCCTTCTAGGAACTATAATCCAGTGGAAAGAAGAAGCAAGGGAATGAAAGATCGGAAGGGAATATCTTCAGTGCAATCTTTGAATCCTGCAAGAGTTCACCGCAGCTCAAAGTCCATGGAAGCAAGCCACTTTACTACCCTTGGTCTTATGAATGGATCAGGTGTGGGCTTTGCAAACAGCTTATAGCCATCTATCACCACCCGTTCGATACAACAATCTTTCTACATTTCCATCTGGAAGTTGCATTTTTAAGTATTTATGTTGGTTAGTTTATTCCATCAGGAACCAAGCTAGGGAAAACTTCTACTGGGTCAGATGGAGCAAGTGCTGCCAGACAAATACATGCACTATCCGAGCAGGTTTTAACATTTGTAAATGCGTGCATGTGTTTTCCTCTTTCTGGGTGGAGCTTTAGTTCAGTTTGTGTTTCATGATCTAGGGACTTGGTAGCTATATCACCAGGAATTTCTCTGATAGTCTTTCTTAATATCTTTCTTAGATGCATGTCCTCATCAGGCCTTCATTGAAACAGTTTATAAGGTTGTCATAGCCTTGTCTCAGTGTGTAATTTCATATTTGGCTTGCTTTGGCAATCGAACATGCAATAAAATGTTGAATTCTTAGTCTTGCATTTTGAAGATCTCAGGAAAAATCTTGTGAAAGGGTTTGGTTTTTCTCAGAAAAATACCAGCATATTTAGAACGTAAACAATATAGAAATAGAAAAAGCCAAACTTTTTTGTCGTGTTCATATACAACAAAAAAATTGATAGTTACCTTTGAAGTATCATCGGTTTGCATCATATATCAGCCTCTGGAAATGTATGCTAAACTTAAAAAAGGTTTCCAAAATATAATGATATTGGTGACTATGATGTCAGTACGCTTGTTTGTCTGTTGCTTTTATTTAAAAGGATTGTTCCTGTTCCGTTAATTTAGTTGCATTTATTTTCATGCAGATTGCAGAGCTCAAGGTTTCCATGGACCAGTTGGAGAAAGAGAGGGACTTTTACTTTGCAAAACTTCGTGACATTGAAGTTCTGTGTCAAACTCCTGAGTTGGAGAATCTTATGGTATGTGGTTCCTTATTTGGATCTCCGTAGTGTTGAATGAAATAGTTTGATTTGCCTTTTTCCTGCAGATACTCGTGAAATTCTTTTTTTCATAATCAAGCAGCATTGCTGAGTGTAACTTTTTAATTCCTTTTTCATAGTCAATCAGCATTTCTAAGTGTGACATTTAAATCTTACTTGTCACGTGAAGCCACACAAGACCAAAGTGGTCCTTTCAATTACAGTTTGAATCGACGGGTTTGACTAATGTATCTGGTGAACCAAAGTTACCGAACTGCCAAAATGTGCGTCTACTTCCCTCTTCTGACAAAGTTGATTGTTGATTACTAATTTCTATGTGCAGGTAGTGGCTGCAATTAGGAAAATATTGTACGCTGCAGATGATCGGGATTCTGCAATTGTTGAAGCTCAAGAACTCGTAAGCAAGTCCATAACATTGGCCGAGAACAACACAGTATGCAGTGCCGACAATGAGGACGGACATGAGTGAGGCCTGTCTCTCTCACTCCATGAGGCCGCAAAAAGTGTGACCTTGTTCCTGCAAGTTCCGCTCTGCACCAGGGTGAATCTTTGTTCTATAACGCAGACATAACTCAGCCACGAGGGTATGTACAGAGCACCAACAAAAGTTTGCAGAAAGCTTATGGGAAAAAGTCTACCTCGCAAACAAATGTCTTTCGGGATCAAAACCTTGTTATATATTAACAAGAATATAAACCTTCTTAACAAGGAACCATTGTCTACAGTGCTGAAATGTAATATATCATGCTCCAACGAAATTGACAATTTAGAAGATGCAAAGATCTTCCGTTCAAAAGGTTCATCACTTTTTGTTCGCTTCTTCTGTGTGACGGCTGCATTTGATCCAAAAATCCTCATATTCTTCTTTTGCTCCTTGTGTTTTCTTAAAATAACCGAAGGCACAACCTACCAGTAAAGGTTACTGCTTGCTGCGTACGGCCCAATCATCCAACTCCGTCGTTGCTTCATGTTACATGGATTACTATACAAGTTAAAGAAAATATGATATTGCGAGGACATCTAAAACTATGTTCATGAGGATTCTGCGCACCTGGCTAGGCGGGTCTCTCTCTCTCTGTCTCTCTTTCTCCAAGTCCTCGATAATTTGGACAATTTTTGCTAGTAGCTGACAGTTCAGAAGGATTCTGGTGGGTCTCCCTCTCTCTTATGTTCAAAGTAGAGAGAGTTACTTGCCAAGAACGGGCAACTACGAGCCCATCGTTGGATCATCATATCACCGATGGCCATGCAGTTGGAGGCTGGATTTAGGAGCTTCAAAAGCTGATGATTCAGCAATGCTCAAATCATCCACAGTCGGCTATCCCATTGCTCGAGAGATGCCTCCTCTTGCTGGGCTGCTGCACCCAACTGAACCAGCTGGAACAGGTCCATGGCCTCATGGTTAAGACCTCCTTGGACCAGCAACCCTTCCCATGCAGCAAGCTCCTCGCCTCCTGCTTCCACTTTCCCGCCTACGCCCGTTCCCTCTTTGGCCGCATCTCCGAGCCGAACACTTTCATGTGGAACACCATCCTGCGCAGCTCCGCCATCAGCACTACCCCTCTCGACGCCCTCTTGCTCCTCAATTCTATGCGCCGGAGCTCGGCGTTGGTGGATCAGTTCACCTTCGTCTGCATCCTCAAGGCCTGTGCCCGTGCCACCGCTGCGGAAGCCGGTCGGTGCGTTCATGGTCTCGTTCTGAGGTCGGGGTTTGAGGACTTTCTTCCAGTTCGGAATACCATTATTGGGGTGTATGCGGCTTGTGGTTGGATCGAAGGAGCACACAAAGCGTTTGATGAGATACCTAAGAGAGATTCCGTGTCTTGGAATGCCTTGATAGGTGGGTATGTTAGGATTGGTCGGGTGCAGGAGGCTCTCCGTCTGTTTGGTGGGATGCGTTTGAGTGGGGAAATCGGAATTGCTAAACAGAGCATCCTGGTTCTTCTGTCTGGTTGTGAAGGCTGCTACGGTTGGGGCAGTCTTGCTAGAGGTGAGACAGTTCATGCACTGTGTGTCAAGTATTCTTTTGATTCGGACATGAGCGTGAGGACTTCGATCATTGGCATGTATTCTAGTAATGGCTGCCTGAGTTTGGCTCGCCGAATTTTCGATGAAAGTGTTGAACCAGATACCACTGCATGGAATTGCATAATTGGTGGATATGTTAGGCGTGGATGTCTGCAGGAATCTATGAAGATGTATCAGAAGATGAAACTTACAGGAGCAAAGCCAAATTATGTGACCATGGTAACTCTTTTGGCAGGCCTTGCGCACACTGGATTGGTTTCTGATGGAATCTGCATCCATCAAGACATTATGGAGCAAGGGCTAGAGCTGAACGCAGCCCTTGGCACTGCTCTGGTAGATATGTATGGGAAATGTGGATGCATTGAGAAGGCTGTGGAAATCTTCGATGCCATGACGGATAAGGATGCAACAACTTGGAGTGCAATGGTTTCATGCCTTGCACTGCATGGTCGTGGAGTTGATGCTGTTGCTCTTTTTGATGTGATGAGGCAAGAGCAGGTTCTTCCTAATGAAGTCACCTTCATGGCTGTCTTAACTGCTTGCAGTCATGCAGGTCTGGTGGATCAAGGGAAGATGTACTTTGATGTTATGGCAAGAGAGTATGACCTAGTTCCGCGAACTGAACACTATGGCTGTATGGTTGACATGCTTGGTCGAGCCGGACTGCTGGAAGAAGCACATCAGTTGATCAAGAGCATGCCCATGGAGCCTGATGCCACTGTTTGGCGAAGCCTGCTAGCTTCTTGCAGGCTTCATGGTAATGTGGAACTGGGTGAATTGGCAAAGACAGCTCTGCTAAAATTGGAACCTGAACACCCATCAGACGCTATCTTAATGTTGGGTGCATATGCTGCTGTTGGTAGGTGGCAGGATATCAGGAGGCTTAGAGATGATCCAGTAGAGGAGACAAGAGTGAAGAAGAAAGCTGGCTGTAGCTCGATTTCAACAGTCCTGCAATAGCACTCCTGTTACTTGGAATCGACTGCAATTTCGGGATGTGATCATTTTCATGATATTGTTCTTTGAAACTGAATTTTTCAATGAGTTGCCAACCTGTGAGCTTTCTGGTTTCAAACGCGATTTCTATCTGTAATAAAGATACATAAAATTACTCATCATGGTGTAACTTTGTGAAAGTGTAATTAATGGTTTTGAGAATGGGATTCTGCTTGCTTGTAAATGTAATTAGAATAGAAGAACAGATAAGCAAATTATATCTAACTACAAAGTTTTGCTCGGCCTGGCACTGGAACAACTCCAAACCTCACATTACTCGAAAAAACCTCATGAATGTGTTCTGTTCTGTACGTAAGGTACATGTGGGCTATTTCCAGACCATCTCATGAAATTTGTCCTATTTGGACATTAATATCTCCATATTTTTTATTTTATTTATATATATGTGCCCTTTAAAAGTCTAAAAATTAAAATATTAGTGCCCTTTAGTATAAAATTTCTAGCTATGATATGAACTTTATGATGTTATTTTGGTGAAAATTAGCTTAAATTGGAAAAATTGGTCATGTACCAACCATTTCTCAGTTATCTAAAAGACAAACGATCAACATGCGTCAGAACTTCTACAGGCAAAAAGAGAAAACGTATTTTGTTGTTGAAAGTACAAATAAATATTAAATAGTCCATTCAAGGTTCCTGGTAATAACAAATGAATCTACACTAATGGGACAAGTCAAAAGTTATCATGGCCAACCATTGCATTGCAATAGAAAAATAAAAGTTTATCAATAAATTGCAAAATTGCCTAAGCAACGTATGAATCTGCCAATAAGGATTAAGCGGAGGGTGGACATCATCAATTTCTGGATAAAACCCTCACCATTAAAGCGTGTCACTGCGACAGTGCCCGTGGCAGAAAAAGCGTGCCAGCGAATAGTATCGGCCCATTTGCCATATTGGTCCTTGTACGTCAACCTGGCGAGGGGCAGAGAGAGAGAGACTCCCTTCTCCCTGACAAAAGCGGACGAAGAGAAAAAAAGTGGAGGAGTGAGGGAGATTTGTAGGGTTCTTCTTGTTCTTCCTCTTCCTCCCTCCGAACTGGCACAGGCTGATCACGATGTCTCTCTCTCTCTTCTGCACTTCTCCTTTTTGAGTTCATCTCTTTCATTTGCTTCTTTGTTGGTCTTATTTTTTTCTCTACGGGGACGTGGCAAGTAAACGAGGGCTTCTTCGCGTAATGTGTTAGGGTTTTTTGATCGGATGGTACTCGGTTTCCTAGCATGTTTTTGATATGATAGTGTACTTTATTTGGCTTGTCTTCTAGGTACTTCTACAGGTTTTTTCTGTTATTATGCTGACAGAGTGATGATGATCCTTGCATTTTAGTTATCTGCTGTCGTTACGCCCATTTTGTTGTTTTAAATTGTCTTTCGTATACTCAGCGTGCATGCTTTGCTTGAACTGCTTTGCAGATATATGTACATGTTTTCCGCGTTCAGGTTGAATTTCATGGAAGCTGCGTTTTAGGAACAATCTTCTCATAGTTCGCAGTCCCATTCTTTACCCCCCACTGCGGAGTTGTCATTTGTCGATCTTTAGGAAATTTCGCTAGATTGCTAAAACAAAGAAATATGGAGTTCGTGCCTGTGGTTCACAGGAAAATGTGTCGTTCAGGAATATGATGCTTTTGCTGTGCATGCATCCTTGTCTTATTTTGACTTAGGGGAGATTCATGAATGCATGCAGCTTATTTTGGATGTAAAAGCGGCGGGCTGCTGCCTTTTCTGTGTAAGTGTTGTTACCTTCGCTTCCTTCAAGTCAATACTTTGAATATTTGCATGGATGGACATGTATGGTATGTGCGGCTGTGCTACGTTTGTCGCATGAGTTATCTTAAGAATCAAGAAAGAGACCCATTTCATGAAGGATGTATCAGTAACATAAGCACATTACGCAGACTCATCAAAAGATAAAAGTAGATTTCAGTGAAAGATTAAACCACAAAACCGTCCTGGATGTCAAGGGTGCTTGGCCATACAGCCCAGGCAATTACTAGGTCTCTAGGACCACCCATTTCATGAAGGATGTATCAGTAACATAAGCACATTATGCAGACTCATCAAAAGATAAAAGTAGATTTCAGTGAAAGATTAAACCACAAAACCGTCCTGGATGTCATGGGTGCTTGGCCATACAGCCCAGGCAATTACTAGGTCTCTAGGACCACCCATTTCATGAATGATGTATCAGTAACATAAGCACATTACGCAGACTCATCAAAAGATAAAAGTAGATTTCAGTGAAAGATTAAACCACAAAACCGTCCTGGATGTCATGGGTGCTTGGCCATACAGCCCAGGTAATTACTAGGTCTCTAGGACCATGTCTGTGGGGCTATAGAAAACAATTCTAATACATGGTCTGTTACACTTTCTCTTTTGTGTTTTCATATTTGACGTTCTGTGACCTGCCTTGTTTCCTTCAGTGGCATCGTGCCACATCCCCAAATGACAAACCTGAAGATAAATAGGCATTAATGGCTTCTTTAATTGGTCCAGTATTCATCTATTAAGTGTTCATAGAGACTTCAAATTTGTTGATAAAGAAAGATGGGTGTCTCATTAGGACATTTTATTTTCTTACTCATTTTTGTTTTGTTGATTGCTATAGCTATGTCATTGTGAAGCTTTAAAAAACTGATTTTTCTTTGTCTTCTGCAGATGGATATTTTGCTTCTTGGAATTCCATTTTAAATTTGACTGTACCCTCTTCTTCTGCATTTAGCATCCTTTAAGGTTTGGAAATATGGGTAGCAAAAAGATGGATGTTGACATTGGGCACAAGATAAATGAAACTGATGATTTGGAAGAAAATCATCAGATAGATGCTGTGGAAGCATCTGAATGTGGTGTCAAGACAACAAGTTCTGCTTTATCCAAGTATGACTTAAGTAAAGAGGAGATGCATAAGTTTTTGAAGGATGCCACAGTGTCCTTTTTTAATGAATGGGGACTCATAAGTCATCAGCTGAATTCTTTCAACGAATTTGTTGATCATGGGATACACAAGCTTTTTGATTCTCTTGGAGAGTTTCAGGTCTCTCCAGATTACAATCCATCAAGAAAAACATTTGGTGGTTGGCGGAGTGCAGTGGTGAAGTTTGGAAACGTTAGAATTGACAAGCCTTCTTTCTGTGACGAACAAGGGAATACTTGGCCTCTCACTCCAAGCCAAGCACGACTTCAGAACCTTTCATATTCATCCCGTATACATGCTGAGATAAATGTCCAGGCAAGTTCTTTACTTCCTGTTTATCTTTGTAAGAGCAGTTTATTTTTTCAATGGTCATTTGCAAGTTTACATTGAGTTGCTTCTATTCTCAATGCTATATCTTTTCTCAGTAAGACAAGAAAGGATACTCTAAAGTGATGCACTTGTGGTTTGCTGTTTGTATTGACGTTTCATTCTTTCTCTATGAAATATCTTTTTCAGAAGAGAAAGTGATGAGGATATTCCAAGTACGATCCAGCTGCAGTTTGCTTATTTCTGAGTTGCAATATCAATCAATCAATGTACAAATGGAGCCTGTGTTTAAATAGGAGGCATGAACACAATGTTAGATATTTGTCCCTTAAGTTATTGTTTCATATTTACTTAATAGTGACATCTATGATGTAACCAAAGGTCCTCATTAAGTAATCCAAGAGCCAGCCCTTTCCCATTTTTCTAGGAAGAGAGAGGAGATTTATGTTGTCAACATTACACCTTTGACACAAAATATTTCAAATTATGCTATTTGATAGCATTTGTGCCAGGGCTATGTCATCCATCACCTTTTCCTTACCATGAAAACTCCTTTGTTTGATTCAGTCACAAGTATCGTTAACGGGCTTTAAACAACAAGCCTTTTTTTGGGTGTTTTTTGTTGGCAAATCTGAAAATCTTGGGAAAATCTCGAGAAAAGTTCCACAAGCTTTTAGAAAGGCAAAATTCTTAAAAATAAAATAAAATAAATGAAAAACTAACAAGAAAACATAAAAAAAAAACTTGATCAAACGATCTTTTAGTAATGTTAGAAATGAAGATAAATAATTTAACTTAAGTTCAAACTTTAAAGCAACAATAACGCCAATATAATGATAAACAAATGCAATAAAAATGCAAAAAATCATTTAGTCTTTTTCAAAGAAAAGTACAGATTTTCTCGTTTTGATTGTTTTGAACATTTTTATTGGGTCTTTTTCAAAAAAGATAGGTTTTCTGCACTATTGTTTGGTTTACTGCTTCTGGGAAAAATATTCCAACCCAAGCCCAAGGTTCTGATGTCTTAGCAATCTTTATGTACATGTGCCACCAGCCTGATTTGAATCTTAAGACATTAGGAATTTAGGATGACTTCCTTTGGTGTCACTTGAAGAGGGTATTGATGTCAGGTTTGCAGATCTTCCAAGTACATGACAAGCAACATATAAGAAAGGCAGACCAAGAAATTGTCATCTGCTGATGCAGCTTATCATCTTATTTTCTATATTGTTACCTTGCAAAGTTGAACACTCTCTGTCATTCCCATTGCTTAAGGAATCAGGCTGACAAATGCAAATTTAACGTATGAAAGCATGAAAGTATGAAGATAGTTCATTGCATCATAATTGATTAGTGATTACACAAGTATCTGCTTATAAATTATGGTTTTACATGTAATTTATCAAATAAAAATATTATAGAATTTAATAATAATACTTCCTATATGTGTTGCACTTACATTTCCCCTGAAAATAATGAGCATATAACTTTATGATGATAGATATGTTGATAATACAACGACCAAGTGCTTATATGGGTACTCTGTTTTCAAAAAAGAAGAGGAAAAAGATTGTAGCACAATGAGAAAGTTGAAGAAAAAGGAGATAGGAAGTTGGTATTGACTTGTTCGGTTCAAGAAAATGAAGAAAGGAACAGCTATCTTGTAGTAAAATGGTGTTGATACTTCAAGCACTTTCTCTCTATCAAGTCATTTGGTTGGACAGGGATTTTACTAGGAGATCATTTGAAATATCTTTTCTCTGTAATCATTTTTGGTACCACTTAAAAATTTTCTTTTCTAGTGACAATGAGAAGTGAGTGTTGTTAAATTGAGGTGGAAGAAATCTAATCCAGTGACGTCATTGAAGTCGGGAAATTCAATTCCGTCTGTGAACTATAATGAAGAATTGTCTTTGTTTTTTAATTTTTCTTTTTTTTCTTGCTATTCTGATGTACAATTGTTTTTTCTATTTATTTGTAATAGGTTTTTGAAGATGTGAAGAAAAATGAAAAATTTAAAACTGGAAAAGAACCATACAGGAATGCAGTCACTGAGAAGACATGTGATGTGCTGATTGGCCGTGTTCCTGTGATGGTAAAATCAAGTCTTTGCTGCCTTGAAAAAGAAGATTGTGATTTTGACCTTGGAGGTTATTTTATCATCAAAGGTTCAGAAAAGGTTAGTCTTATATATTCAAATTATTGCTGAGTCATTCAGTATGTGATGAAAAATGTCGTTTGGTCACTCAGTATGTGATGATGAAAACATGTTCCTTGCATTCTTATGTTCCTGAATCTGTTTATTTGTCATTTTCCTTAACGCACATAACTAATAATTATGGATTTGCTCCGTTATGTTATTTGCTAGGTAAAGCGAACCTGTCCTACCATAGGAGGGCAAACTTCTAGTGTTTCTGATATCATAGCCAACTTTAGAATCCTGCCTTTTTTTGCAACATATCCCTGGGTTACAGTTCTAATATAATTCTAAGCATCCTGATCAGTTATTTGACATACATGAGTTTGTGTTGCTATTTCCTTTTATCCAAATATGGAGAACGAGTGTGTCTTGTTGGAGATCATGTAGCTATAATTTGTTCTAGATGTTGGTATGATGCTCATGAACAATAACGGGGCATATTAGCTATAGTTGTCCATCTAACACTGAGTAAGTTTGGACAAAGCATGAATTGGAGTAGGGAAGCCCATAGGGTGACTGGGAAGCTGTATGATAAGTCTTTAAGTCATAGTTTAAATGCATTAAGTATGTTAGGATTGGTAGGCTTGGATATATCAATTTGTCACCCCAATGCTGAACAAGGTCATTTTGTTTCCCACAATGGAAAAGGCCCTTTCTCGTGCACATGTATGTTTTTGGATAATGTGCAGGTTGAGCTGTGCTTCACTGCATCTTTTGTATTCCCTGAACAACGGAAGGTGTCTGCCACGTTTGTTGTCAGTTAAGACTTAAGACAAATGGTTCTGAGTAAAATTAAAATTATGTACAGATATAAACCTCCATCAGTACCTTGCTTCAAGGTGTTTGAATTTTGTAGCCAACAGCATTGATCCTGAAAAAAATGCTGAATCTGCCTTTTACAACTTTAATGGTGCTCTGACAATTTGCTCAAACATCTCATGAGATTCTCATTCATGAAGCATATTTACTTATGGACATGGAGGTTCTTGACTGTTGGTAATACAAGTTTTTCTGGTAGAAGACCTAGTTGATACATATGACAGCATCTTACCCGTACCTTGTTAATGGGAACATGTTGGCTTGTATAAATGCTTATGACCCGTACTGCTATACGATTTGTAGTCCTATCACATGGATGCTTTGTTAGAGATAGGACATGACTGCTTCGGAAGGATTCTATTGAAATATTAATTGTAAGAGTATGAAAATGGGTTGAGATTACAAAATAGGTATAAAACAACTTTTTGTGTACGTTTTCTAGTTTGATGGTTAAAAGAAGCATTTAACAGTGCTTATTTTTTCACATAGCATAGCACCCTATCTAATATATGTGATACACATTGGTGTGAAGTGGCTAATCTCAATGGGATGGACCTAGCAAGTTTGTGAAACCATTTTGCAGCTGGAAGAGTTTCAATTTAAAACGGTATGGTGGTTGTCAATAACAATTGCTGCCACCAAGAGGTATTGAAGTAATGTGATACTAGACACACCATGGCTCAAATGAGTCGTTCTTCCTTTCCCATTTTCATAGTTCAGTAAGATGGCTTCAATAATTAGCAATTTTTGGCTATGGTTTGCACGTGCATGCAAATGAGCGTATGTGAATGTGTATGGAAGAACATATTAGAGTTTCTGTCATATGTAATTCAAATTTTCTTTTTCTTGTTAATTCTTAAAAGTAGTAGCTGAGATTTCTCATTTTTCATCTTAGTATATGCCTATATGATCATTCTTGCATACACAGTTAGGCACACTTAGTTCTCATTTTCTCTTTCGTCTGTTGATGGTAATGTGTGATTCCTTACTGATGTCTGGTGTATGTAGACCTTCATTGCACAGGAAAGAAGATGCTTAAGGAGACTGTGGGTTTCAGATAAGCCAACTTGGATGATATCTTACATTCCAGATGAGATAAAAAGGAGAAGAATCTACATAAAACTTTTAGGGACATCAAAAGGAGCTTTAGCTGAAGTAAAAATCTTAAATGTAATCTTTCTATATGCTGCAGTTCCTGTCTGGATCATGTTTTTTGCGCTTGGTGCTTCATCAGATAAGGAAATCGTCGACATGCTTGACCTTGATACCAGTGATGGTAGTTTGTCAAATATAATTCTTTCAGCAATTTACGATGCTGATGAGAAATGTGAAGACTTTCGTCGGAGCGGGAGGGCTATGGATTATATCAATGGTCTAATAAGAAAAACAAAATTTCCTCCAAGTGAATCAATGGATGAGTGTATCGACCTTTATTTATTTCCAGCTCTTCAGAGCCGTCGTATGAAAGCTCTTTTTCTAGGATACATGGTCAAATGCTTGCTGTTGTCACATTTTGGACAAAGAAAAATTGACAATAAGGATGACTTTAGAAATAAAAGGCTAGAGTTGGCAGGTGAATTGATTGAGCGGGAGTTATTGTTGCATGTGAGGAATGCTGGAAGGCGCATGATCAGGGCTCTGCAAAGAGATTTGTCTAAAGATCTGAAGTCAATTGATAATTACTTTGATGCTTCAATAGTGACAAATGGCCTACATAGAGCTTTCTCAACTGGAGGTTGGTCACATTCATATAAAAGAAATGAAAGATGTTCTGGTGTCGTAGCGACCCTTCGAAGAACCAACCCTCTGCAGACAGTGTCAGATATGAGGAAAACCCGCTTGCAAGTTCAATATACAGGAAAAATTGGTGATGCTAGATACCCGTAAGTGTGCATTAGTAGTTTGATTGTCCTATTAACAAAATGGTTCGCTTGTGAATTGTAATTTTTCTTTGTTTGCTTATTAGTTATGTTATTCTGTGACCCATATCCTCCAATTAGTCTGTTTATCATGACAGAGTAAGAACTAAAGGCTGCAGTTGTTTTGTTTTGAAAATTTCAAGTTGTACTCCAGTTTAAGGAACCTGGCATACCTAAAACAAAGTGCCAAAACAAGGTTATCCATTCTAGGGAATCCGAAAAAAAATCTTTATGTAGCACACATGCTTGCACATACATAATATTTTTTGTTTAAATTCTCTTTAGGAAGGTCTAACTTGCCCTGATCCAAATAAATGGCTTCAAGTTTCTGAATTTCCTATTGTGGGTCATATTCTTTGTCAATTTCCAACTACAAACGTGAGGTTATTGTCTCAGTCTATCATATATAGAAAGATATTTTTGAACTTCTTATTGAAGTAAGAAGAGAGTCATGTAAGCCTAATATATGTTAACTGCCATTTACTTAAACATAATTGGGATTTACTTGGGTACATTTTTCTGGCTCCCTAAGAACGAGAGATCTTCAGTGAGTGGATTGACCCTCTCTGGTCTCAGCCAGCTAGGGTGGAGGGGCTGTGAATCTCTCTATTTGGGTACAATGAACCATGGCACCACCTAGGGGCGGAGCGAGGATTTTTTTCAAGGGCGGGCCAAACGGACTAATGAACTTATCCAGCTAGGGCCAAACTAAACCCGAATCCGCCCTAGGCGGGCTCACCCTCCCTCCGCCCCTGGCACCACCTTTACAAGGTGCTTTCTTATGTCATTCCCCAGCCTCCTTGTGAGATGTGTGGTCAGAAAAGGTAAAACTAAATCAAGGTTTTAGAAATGGAAGAACCTTTTGTGGATTCATATTCACTCAATTGTCATTAACTTTGTCATCTATTATTGCATTTCACATGGGTTAGCTACAGTAGCAATGTCCAATTTGATCGATAGTGGGGCAATATTCTGGACCTGACTGAAGATTGTTTTCATCTTCAATAGCTTCGTCTCTTATTATCACTGGATGAGTACTTGCTTATTGTGCTTCACATGGATAAGCACTCACGGCAATGAGATGTGATTTGATTAATTGCCTTCATGGATATTGTTTGCTGAAGGATGCTGTTGACATTGCGGATGAGAAGAAAAAGAAAGTGTTGGTGTTCCTGCATGTGTTTTGCAACTCTTTCCAAATTCTAGGAAACTAGGGATTCTGTTGACAACTATATGGTTGATTTTGGTTTTTTCTTTTTGGACAGCTTATCCTGTCCTCAGACCTTTTAGCTCTGACTCTGTCTGTCTGTGAGTCTGTATCTGCTGTTTGTTTTCATTTTCTTCCAGAATCTCTGCAGATATACTAACCTATATTTACAAGTTCAATAACAATAAACTTGTGTATGGCTGTGATGGTTTACTTTTAAGATAGTAAGAGTTTATGAGCTCTCTTTCTTGTTGCTTCTTGTTTTAAATGTTTTCCCTGATAATGCAGAAATCCTTCATACTGGGGCAAAATATGCTTTTTGTCCACACCCGATGGAGAAAATTGTGGCCTTGTGAAGAATTTGGCTGTTACAGGTCTTGTCAGCACTAGTTTGTTAGATGTACCTTTGGACAAACTTGTTGATTGTGGAATGGAGGATATTGATGACAGTTCTCTATCTTCATTGCATGGAAGATTCAAGATTTTCTTAAATGGGGAGTGGGTGGGGCTTTGTGAAGATTCTATTACCTTTGTTAGCAATCTGAAGAACTTGCGCCGAAGTTTGATAATCAACCCTCAGGTTAATGTACTACAGCACTTAACAACTCCTGCAATGTCTTTTTATCAGTATGACATATGTGACCACGTCACCGTTTTTTTAATTTTCAATATGTATAAATCACATCAAATTGGTGAAGTCCATATGCTCCAAATTTTGGGTAATATAGATGAAGCAGCGATCAGGAATCCAAAATTCGGAGATTGGTCCTAATCTCAACGCTTTTGGCCTTTCTCCTTTGTGATTGGACAGTTTGTTTCGGGATCAACTGAACCTTATTCATAAAGTGCAGAAATATTCTGGTAGAAAAGGATATTAGAACGTAGTAATTTGAGATGTTTTGCAGTTACCAGGTGCTATTTTTTGGTTAAAGCAAGCATAAGCTAACATGTATTGTCATGTCCAATATTATCTTAAATAAATGCTAGAATGAATGTCTCCATCCTTTATTCACATGAACATAACCTGAGGTTTTAATTTAACCATGATGAGCGAGTTTTTCTTGTTATGTTCCATTGGCAAACATTTGTAACATCTCCAACCTAACGGTTATCATGTTGGCCTATTCAGGTAGAGATTAAAAGAGATGAGCAACAGATGGAAATACGCATCTTCTCAGATCCTGGCAGAATTATGCGGCCCCTTCTAATTGTGGAGAATAATGAACTGGCTGTGTCTAAGGAGAAGATAGAGAAATTCAGAAGCAAAAACTATTCATTTAGTTGTCTTTTAGAGGAGAAAATGATAGAATTCATCGGTGTCGAAGAAGAAGAGGATTGTCGTACTGCATGGGGATTTGCATATCTGTTGGATCATAAGGGCCAAGCTGCACACTATACCCATTGCGAGCTTGACCTATCTTTCTTGTTGGCCTTAAGTTGTGGAATTATTCCATTTGCAAACCACAATTTTGCTAGGCGTGTTCTTTATCAATCTGAGAAACATTCCCAGCAAGCCATAGGTTTTTGGACAACAAACCCCAATGTCAGGGTTGATACTCTTTCTCACCAGCTTTACTATCCCCAGAAACCTCTTTTTAGGACTATGATTTCTGATTGCATAGGAAAATCTGAATACTTCAATGGGCAGAATGCTATTGTGGCTGTTAATGTTCATATGGGTTATAACCAAGAGGATTCCCTTGTTCTCAATCAAACTTCATTACAACGGGGCATGTACCGAACTGAGCATTTTAGAAGCTATAAATCTGAGATAGATGTTGTGAAGGTGACAGGAAAGCGTTTTAAGGTTAAGGAAAAAGTGGACTTCGGAAAACCACTTACAGGGTATGGTAGGGTGGACAGCCTTGAAGATGATGGATTCCCATTCATTGGTGCAAACTTGCAAGCTGGTGATGTCGTCATCGGCAGAGTTGCAGAATCAGGAGTGGATCACAGTGTTAAGCTGAAACATACTGAGAAGGGGAAGGTCCAGAGAGTTTTGTTGTCTGCAAATGATGAAGGAAAAAATTTTGCTGTTGTATCTCTTAGGCAGGTTGTTCTCTCTCTCTCTCTCTCTCTCTCTCTCTCTCTCTCTCTCTCTCTCTCTCTCTCTCTCTCTCTCTCTCTCTCTTCCGTACGATCGACATGCATAGACCATTCTTATCCATTTTGAAGGCTTGGCTAATAGTGGCTTCTTCTTTCCCCATATGTTCTAATGTTGGTTTTTTTATTCCGTTATTATAATGCTACCATTTTTTTTTATATTTTTCATGTCTATGGCATCGTTTTGCTATGCTTCTATGTGTCTGTAAACACGTTTTAAAGTGTTCACTTGATGCCTACATACAGCCAAGGAGGAATTCAATGTTGAACTAGCATAGCCAAGACTCTGGGTAGTAGTGCTGGGCCTACAGAGTGGACCTTACTCAACACGTGGGCGGAGTAAACAGCTTTAGGTCTTATGAAAAGGAAAAGCTAAGAATGAAAATTCATGTTCTGTTGTTGAAATGATTAGCAAACATGTATTTCTCAATCAACTAATTAGATTTATGTACTATTGATATCGACTAAGAATGGATTTTTATAACATCTGAATTAATCTTAAAACCTTAAACCAAGTACAGGTAGATGATAAAAAATTTAAAAATAGACATCTAAAAAAAAGCAATTCTATGAAACTCGGTTATACTTAATGTATATAGAAAACAAAAATATGTGATTCACCACATATGAAAGGCGCAAAATATAGCAAATTAGAATATACTTAATGTATACGGAAAACAGAAACATGTAATTCACCATATCTGTTGAGGTGTGGAATAGTATGTGAAGGAGAGAGGGAGAGAGAGAGAGAGAGTGGTGCAGTGTGTTGGAAGCAAAGAGAAGGACTCGCCTGGAGGGGAAGGATGAAAGGAAGCGGGAGAAAAAAAAGATGATAGGCACAGAGGAAGAAAAGGGAGAACATACTCGATGAGGGCCGTCAACTGCAACCTTCTCTATAGGTGACTAGGCCCACTATGACTACTTAGCATTAATTTTCTCTTTACATGGTTACATTCATTTAGATACAGTAACCAACAAAAATAATGACATTTTTTTAAAATGAGATTTTTATCCTGTAGGAAGAAGTGTGCCTTGTCCTTGGGAAGAAACTAAAGACAAAAAAGTTGGTTAAAGTTGTATGATATGGATTTGTATTTCAAGTAGTTGGCAGGCTTATTAAGGACTTTACAAAATTACGAGTGGTTTGTGTCGTTTTATGCAGACTAATGCAACCAATGTTTCAGAATTAGTTTGTTATGTATGTACCTGAATGCAGATTGAGCCTGGATACTTTAAAGTTTAAACCCTGTGCTAACTAGTAAATGAACTAATCCGTTTTATCAACATTTTGGTGACATGACCATCTCAGATAGGCATGCCCTCGCGGGCTTCTGATGCACATCATAAGTGTGTACATATATGTTGGTCATGAGTGGAATCACTGTTTCTGTTTAATTACTTGCAGTAACATTCGAATTGTCTGTATTCTCAACAATCCAATAGCTCTCACAAAGCCAGTCGGGTGCTCAAATCTTAAGACTCCATGCACTTTTCAGGTTAGGTCTCCATGCCTTGGAGATAAATTTTCGAGTATGCATGGTCAAAAAGGGGTTGTTGGATTCTTAGACTCTCAGGAGAATTTTCCATTCACTCGTGAAGGCATCGTTCCAGATATAGTGATAAATCCTCATGCTTTTCCAACAAGACAGACTCCTGGCCAGTTGTTAGAGTGTGCTTTGGGGAAAGGGATTGCTTCTGGTGGTCGTATGAAATATGCGACACCCTATGCTGCTGCCTCCTTTGATGATATCACAGAGCAGCTTCACAGGTAGAGTAGATCAGTTAGTTACATTATCATCCTTTTAATTCTTGTTCTCGTTGATTTTCATGATCTGTAGCTTTTAGTAGATCATCAGATCCTTTTCTTTACAAACTGAAATGGACTACAATGCAGCCTTGGCTATCTGAGATGGGGAAATGAAACAGTGTATAACGGGAGAACAGGTCAACGACTAAAAAGTTTAATTTTTATGGGTCCTACATTTTATCAGAGACTGATTCACATGTCTGAAGACAAGGTAAAATTCAGAAACACTGGACCTGTGCATCCACTCACTCGGCAACCAGTATCGGACAGAAAAAGATATGGAGGGGTCAAGTTCGGCGAGATGGAAAGAGACTGCCTGCTTGCGCATGGGGCAGCATCCAACCTACAGGAACGCCTGTTTCTCTTGAGTGATTTCTCCCATATGATGATCTGTCAGAAGTGTTCCAGAGTTGCAAACGTGGTCCTACGCAGCACTACAGATAGAAAAGTTCGGGGGCCTTATTGTTCATTTTGTAAATCAATTGAACATATTGTAAAAATTAATGTACCTTATGGAGCTAAATTGCTTTATCAAGAGCTTTTTAGCATGGGAATTTGTTTGAAGTTCAAAACAGAGCTCTGCTGACTTCATATCACCAAATTTTGAGAACTTGACAGGTGCTTCTGTAACTAACTGCTTTTATTACGTGATAACTAACGAGTTTTTGTAAATGAGTTAGCTGTAATTCCAGGTATCCATGGGTATGTGAACTTCCCTTTCCTTTTCCTTTGTTCTCCTTTTCTGTCAAAAGAGAATAGCCTTGGTTGCTTTGAAGTGCTTGTGCATGCTTGGAGCCCATTTGCCCATGCATGTAACGACATAATTTTTGTACCTAGGGGCCTTTAATTCAGATGCTGTTTTAATGGTTAGCTTAAATGATCCAAGTTTGTTGCTCTCACTGTTCTTAAATGGTGCTTGTGGGATGGAGAATTGTTAGTGAAGTTTTCTTCATCTTTAGTGGTGTCCAAAGAAACTGTATATATTTCTAGTTCGTCGCAGCGGCTCAAGTGTATCCTGCTGACCATCATCAAGGGCAAATATGTCCTGTGGTTCTTTGCATTTGACTTTGGTGGCTGCAAATAAAATGAGAACGATAACATTATGCTCTTAGATGCCCTGCGCTAGTTTTAGAATCTTGTGGGCTTTTGGTTTTTTATGTTCCTTCTATGATGATGTAATTTTCTGATCTTCAGATCTTCATATTCTGACCCACTAGTGGCCCGTGCAGCCAGACCACAAGCTTGTTTGACTTGAGTAAATTAATGTAATGGTAGAATTAGTGGACCGATAAATTCGGGGCTGGAACTAGTTGTCTGGATTTACTATCACCGCCGGTTGAAGATTACTACAGCACCTCAAAATTCTCATAATATAGGCATTGATGGTAACTTTCAAGTTTAGCATATTAGTTAGCATGTTTCAGTTTAACTCTTGTTCATTTTCGTCATTTTAGTTTCCACACTTTTCCTCCAGCAACCTCATGATATTGGCGCACACTAATTTTGCTCAGAGACAAAAATTGGCAGGGAAACACAACAATGTTTAAGCGAAGGCTTGCAGCCATGCACTGATAAAACGCTAAAATTCGTATCCTCCCCGTTGCAACCAGGACCCTATTTTTATTCTGAATTGCTATTACTGTTATTCTTTATGATCAAGCATCTAGGGACCAAACCGTTTAATGGCTCTGGCCCTTAAAAGAGTAGAACGGTGGATGAGCAATGGCAACAATGTCTTAAGAAGACAGACAAGCAAAGGTTGCAGAATTTAATGTTTGTACTTGATCAACATCCTTCACAATTCCTCTCACCACATTCTCAATCACTCACAAACTTCACTTAACAGCTCTCCGCTTACCACGCGCTCAGACACTTGCAATAGGAAACAAATCTTACCGTAGATTAGGCAAAATCACATGACATCGCGAGGAAGCAAAATGATGAGGCTCGAAAAGAATGTCACTCTTGCTTATCTCTGACGGGTTTACAGATCTACCTTTTCAAAGCTCCGTTATATCTAGGTAGATGTTACAAAGCAATTCCCCAAAGAGAAAGGCGGGCTGGAAAAGAATTTATCTCCTCTTTATCACCTTATTGAGCCTGAAGCTTCAGTAATACAATCTCAAGTGCTTCTGCAAATTTGGATCTGCTTCCCTACTGGACTGCTGTTTACAACATCGCCACTGCTGACAAAAACTTCAGCTTTGCAACCAGTTTCTCGTGTTTTTCCTAAGGTGTGAACCGAGCTGATGATTGTTTATCCAGAAAATCTAAACAGGCAAACACCACTCTAATGTGCATGTATTACGCAATGCTGGTTGCAATACTAGAGGTTGAATATATCTTCAATGAGCTCTCAGGTACATAAACCAGATCTGTCAGCCAAGGTTCATTAAGAGATTATCAATATTTGAATGACACAAAGTTTAAGAAGTGAAGACAGTACCTTTTTCTTTTACCGCAATCTGCAGCGTATCAAGAGTTATTATCCCATCTGTTAGTGGAAGTAATTCAAGCCTCACAGTTGCAGTTGATTGAGAAGGAACACAACTGAAGCAAGCAGTCACATACAGACAACTCAGCATAATTATATGTTTCATGATGACATCATGCAAATGTAGCTGAGAAGAAAAGGGTCAGATCTAATCACCCTAAGGGAACTCTGCTCTGCAACCATAGGTGTGTACAAGAAGTACTTGCATCAGGAAGAAATTCCACAGGTGCTTCATGTTGGTTGAAAGAAACAGATCTTTTCGTGGCAACAATGTTCTCCTTCTCTGAACTTTTTGGCAGAGATCGTCTCCAAGAGTTGGTGTCTTCCTCCAAACCACCTTTTCCTTTAAATTCTGTAAAGTTCATGAATGAACCCATAGGAGTGGATGGTGCAGAATTCAAGGATACAACCGTAGACGGTGAGGTGAATGACTCCGGAGCAAGAACAGTTAATGTTAGATCTTCAGGAGTTAAATTTGACGCCTGGAGCGTTAGCACCTGAAAATTTGAAGTTGCTCATGTTACTTAGATGATTTAGCTAACAAACTTGCAGTATGACATTTGAGACGAAACAAATAAAGCACCTGCACAGGAAGCTCTGACAAACCCCCGCTCAGCCCAAGATTTTGTTCTGACATTTCTGATGCTACTGATATCATGAGATCTTTTGCTAATCTAGGTCGCCAACTAGTGGAATGCTTGAAGAAGAGCTTTGATTCTATGGATCCAGAGAGAGCATCAATAATTAGTAAAAGGCTGCAATTTCAGAATTCTCATGTTTGAGATGCCAAAAACCCTCTCAACTACCTGTGTAGTTACTTCGGCATGATACAATAACTGCATACTCGTCAGAGCCTGAGGAAATGCCTTTCCTAGATGAATACGTACTGGGAGGATTCAAATTTTTTTCACCACATGCATTGGAATCTTTCCACAATGAAGGAGCCAGCTTTAAGATGAATGAATGCTCTTCCCCTCTCCTGCCATGATAAGTAATTTAGAACTATTGTAATATATATTTCATGGATGTCAAAGACTCAAACGTAAGTTCAAAGATTCAGCATGTCAACTCATTGACTTGGCTGACACGGCACAACTTCCTTCCCTACTAGGTCAACCAGTGGGGGACTCAGTACTATACAAAACTCAAAGACTGCCTAAACTTAATTGTCTGACCTACTCTACTCGCCCAAAACATGTTTGACTTGCCCAAATTTTGGTGATAGATATCTTGACTTTAATGATTCTTTTCATTGAGTTGTTTTTTGTTGAATAATGCAACTATACGGCAACTTTATGTTTAGGTTTCTCACTGTTACAAGTAAATATAACTTGGTCATAGTTATACTTGTTGTTAATTTGACTTGTTTCTGACTTGTATTGTAACGCCCCAAATGTTTAGTCTCGTATCGAAGATTGTGAGGGATCTTCAAAGGCTTATAAAGGGAGGCCATTAATAATATGATTGTCCTGGTTCCTAGCCTTTTTGAGGTTGGGGCCGAAACTGCTAGGAGGTGGGTTGGGATCCGCCAAACTAGAGGCCCGAGCCCAGGAGTGGGTCGGGTTGTTACAGTGGTATTCAGAGCCGGTTCAACACTCGGACCTAGGGTCCCACACGCGCGGACGCGTGTGCCTTAAGGGGGGTGGATTGTAACGCCCCAAATGTTTAGTCCCGTATCGAAGATTGTGAAGGATCTTCAAAGGCTTATAAAGGGATGTCATTAATGAGACGATTGTCTTGGTTCCTAGCCTTTTGAGGTTGGAGCTGAAACTGCTAGGGGGCGGGTTGGGATCCGTCGAACCAGGGGTCCGAGCCCAGGAGTGGGTCGGGGGCTGTTACATGTATAACTAATTAATTCAGTTCCAAACCTTTGTATGTTTAAATGACAAGTTATACATCGTTTTTTGTCCAGGAAACAACAATTAACAAACCCAGCCCGAGTCATCAAGTTTTCACCCCTTGCATCACAGGTATAAAATCGACAAGTCCCAAGTCAATCGGTTTTAAAATGTTGATGTCATAGCACAAGATAGAGGATGCTAGGCAGGAATTGAAATTGAGAATAGCTGCAACATGGTCAATGATATCAAAATGCCAAAGGAAAAATCTGTCACTACCATACAAAAAAATAAAAAACGTGCATACAATGTACACATAGCATCCATCGCACAAGGTGATGAAAATATGTCAACTACAATAGGCGTCTACTCACCCAAAAAAGGGAAATAGATAAAGCTTATTTTCAAAAAGGCAAATACACCAAAAGAGGGAAACTCTTTTTTTTTTTTTTTGCTTTAAGCAGCATATTCACAGATTCATCATATCCAAGGATTGATGTTGAGTTGAAACAATTGTGTAAGTGTGTGTGTGTGTGTGTGTATATATATATATATATATATATATATATATATATATATATATATATATATATATATATATATATATATATATATATATATATATATAAACACACTAAGGAAACAGACAATATGGATTTAAGGCCTTAAGAGAAATATATGCAAATTCAAAGTCTACATATATCACCAACCTGAGTGCAAGATTTGGTAGACTATGATCATCACCAGGTTCAATACATGCAATTGGTAGAGATACAGATGGCTTCCCTTTTGATGATTCCTCAAAGATTAGATTTATAGAATCAACAAATATCACTACATCCGAGACATGTTCTGGAACGACGTTCTGAGAAAAAAGGTGTAGAACAAAATGACGTGATTGATTAAGTAAAGAATATCATCAGCCATAGAATAAACTAAAAGAGAAATCACCAGCAAAGATGAGAAAACTATTGTCGCATGGTATACATATAATCACTGTAGCAGGAATACCTTTATCTGAACGCACAGGAGGTCCTCTGTATTGCAGTCAGATGCAAAGGAATGAATTTTCACTGGTTGAATAATTTCAATCTTTCTTCTCCACCTCCTGCCTGGTATATATAGGCCTTCTAGCCCACAATGAACAGAGAATCTATTTGGCTCTAGTGCTACACCCCTGAAAGATAAAATATCTTCAGTACCAACTTCTTTACTTTTCACAAGCTTCTGGGATAGAAAGTGATCCCAATCTTCTAAAGCAAAAGCAGGCCTAGATGGAGAAGGAATGGCAGGTGCGGGAGGCGTCACAGTTGGTGGAAGAGATGACATCGAGTAACTCCTAAAATTGCCAAACGAAAAAAGAGGGGTGCTTGATGTATTAGAAGTGGTTGATCTTTGTGACACACTTACAGAACCCAAATTTGAGCTCAAAGAAGGAGGCAACTGAGGACGAAGAGGGGGAGTTAAAGGACGATCCAAAGGGAGCAGCCATTTAAGCAAATTTCCACAAGGGTCATGGTCACTGCTGTCTGGCATGTTCTCAGGTATTTCTTGAGATGACTCACTCTCATCTTTCTCAAACTGAAGAACCTCAAGGACAGGATCTTTTGTAACATTAGCTCCAACATTCACTTGTAAAAGAACCTGCATTCTTCCCACAGATGAAAGAAAAGGAGAATCAGTGACATGATCACTACTCTAGGAGATGTTCATATGCCATGCTTACCACATTTTTGAATATACATGCATGATCCATACAGCACAAGACACATCCATAATATCCACAAAAAGGCCAATAAATGCACTGGACCCATCTTGAAACATGAATGAAAGTGTCAATATGCCACCATGGCTAGATCAGTTTTTATTGTTTAAAAGCAGAAGGTTCTATTCAAGATAGAAACTAGACAAGTTCCAGAACACTAAGAAAATGGGTTTTCTCAAACTACAAGGAACTCTAATAGGCGTTTCATCAATAAAACAAAAGATACCATAAAGTACAATAAAGATAAGACGAACGGAAAAAATCAAATAAATTGCTCAAATCAGTCTTATTTGCAAATACAGGCACAAAAAAGTTTATGCTTTAAAACTAGAAACCAATCTGAGATGAGACTCAACTTGCATGGATTTCAGGGAGAATGAATACATAAAGTATGGCTAATAAAATAAGAGTGTAAAGCAGGAAAAGATGTTTCAGAGGAAAGATATTCAGAGTTTAGTTTGAAAAGCAAAAACAAAGCATTGGGAGACAGCCAGCATGGGTTTGATTTCAACGATGGTGCATCAAGGCAAAAGGTATTTGACTGTCTTAGGTTAAATCTGGAATAATGAAAAGAAGAAACAAAGTTATAAATTAATCCTACTCCTATGAAGGAGTTCCTGAAAGACAAAAGTACACCTGATTTATTGAGTTATTTCAGGTCACTACAACATGATGTTTTCATTGATGAAGAACTGATACCTTTTACATCAATTGCTTCAGTACCTTTGACAGAGTGATAATTGCCTATTTGGAGAATTTAATCCTTAAAATATCAGGGGATTTTTTTTTTTTTTAAACTACTTCCCTTAAAACTTAAAAGCTCAAACTGTATAACAAAAGCTTTGGGCCACAGGAGAACTATTTTGCAGTTCTGGTCTCTAAAAGACAATTTTAAACATATGAGAAAGAACAAAAGTTCTGAAATCATACCACTATATCTCCATTTGAGAGGGAGCAGCATCTCTCAATATTTCGAGCCACTCCACCAGATGCATGAGAATTAAAAGATCCTCTCTCTATGACTGCAGAAGGGAAATCCACTCTTCCTGAAGCTTTCTTACAGGCAGTACCAGTCATGTTATTGTTCTCACCAGTAACCTCAGAACTTGCAGAAAATTCCACTTCACTTTTCTTGCACCAAAGGGGCTCATCTGAACTAGCAACCCTAACAAAAAAGTGTGAATTCTTGAATCTATTAAGCATTGCCTCAGTCTGTTGCTTGTGATCTTCCATCCTGAGAAGATATTCAGTTGCTGAAACATCAAGTGTTGGAGCAACACTTTTGCCGGGAGTTCCAAGATCCCCATTCTCCTCAGAAGTGTGATTTGCAGATTTTACATGTATATTGCCTGAGATTTCATTGGTATGAACTGAATTGGAACCATTTCCTTTTCTGAGGGCATTCCAACTAGCTTTTAGCTCAGGAGAACCATTTCGGCTCATTACAGCAGCTACTCTGAAGGGTGTTATAACCTCTGTTTCATGTCTTGATGCTGACAAGCACACAAGAATATGAAATTTCTCACCTGAAAAATAAAAACAAATAAAGGTGGTCAATAGCCAAAAAGCACATTTTGGACATGTGGCATCAATGACCAAAGACAAGAGCACATACAAAGGGAAGATCTAGCTACCAGGGAAGACAAAGCCACGGTCTAAAGAGTGAAATGAATGTATGCTACTTGCATCACTCCAATCTTCAGAAAGCTCCTCTGCAACACGTAGCAAAAGCGACCAGTTCAGAAGATTATATCTTAACCCATTTAAGCAAATTATTCTAAGAGCCTCATATAAAGCGTAGGATTGGACCTGGAAAAAGTAGCTCATTCCACCAATCATATTTGTAAGTGAGTTCAAAAATATCCATTTGGACGAAATATGCAATCAACATACAAATGAGATTCACCTCATATTAGATGAACAAGGGAATAGACATGATTGTGAAAAACCAAGCTGGAGCAATTTACAGATAACACCATGTCTATACCGAGAAAAAAGGAAGACACAAAAACAGATAGAAGTACAGAACTACTCAGTGGGTGGAGAAAGTGAGAGTTGTTCCCAAGATCTGAGCATCTAGTGTACAAAACCAGGCACACTTCTTCTTTCTTTTATATGATTAAGTAAGAAAAAATGGTTCTGCATTTGCTGTATATATTGGATGACACACATATTCTCCACCTTTGATTAATAAAGGACAGACTTGCTTCTAAAAGGAAAGGTACCTTTGCCCAAAATTGACTAATAATTTGTAACTTTTGCTGTATAAGGCAACAGAAATTCCAAGAGAAGGCACACAATTACAAAGGAAGCTAAACAGTTTGTTGTTGCATTTTGTTAAGATTGTCAAATTTAAACGAAAAATTAGAAATTAGATGCTGGCATGGAGGAGAATTTTCTTCAAAAACTGATGAAAAGAAGTTCTTTTTTGAGTTGGAATCAGATCTGATCTTATTTTTTTAAATTGGATTAGGCAGATACTAGACAGATTATCTTGTACTTCAACTGCATGATCCAGTGCTTGGCCCGTACTGTCAGAGGCTTACAGGTTGGTCAACAGAAGGGACAGCTGGATGTATGTGTATTAACCTTCCCAATTCTTTGTTTATTAAAATTAAAATATAAGATCATTTTATGACAAGCAACATTAACATGGAAACTGTGATTATGCCAAGGATATGTGTTCCCAACTTTTTCTTGTATGCATTTGATTACTAGTTTTTCGTTTAAGCATTTAGGTTGCAACCATTAGAGTTGGAAAGTTAGAGACCTAGCAGTTAATATTTAGGTAACTAGAAGATTTGCATTCCTTATAACATTGAAAATATGTAGACTTGAAAATTCTCTTATGGTATGTAAGTCAACTCTTTGGGCTTTAATTGTTTAACCTCATAAGTTTGATCTTTCAAACTTTTAGTTATGATAATTATCATGCTACAAAATGTTTAATAGGTTTGTGATGTGCATTGGTAATTTTGTTGTCTTTACAATTGATGGCCTTATGTTTTGCATTGAGAAGCTGTTCAGTTTCCTTGTTAATTTTAACAACTACTATTGCATTTCATTTATTTATTTATTTTTTGTTTCCACCTAATGCACCTAGTCCCACCTAGTCTCTAGGCTCAACTCATTGCCTAGGATGGGCCTAGCACTTTTGACAACATAGGCCTAATTATATCATCTAGCAAGCGATTGGCTACGTTGTTCAATCAGTGGAGGTTCAATTTCTACATTTATTATGACAAAAGGCAGACCATGCCCATCAACTAAATTAAAGGTTCACTCAACAGCAATAGCCTGAATCCTGCCAGTATTTAATCAGAATAAATTCTCAGTCTTCATGTGTTAAGCATCAGTCTTGATCTTCTGTTCACAACCACAGAAACATCTGCCTAAAACCTCTTAGGTGATCCACAAATTCAATTTCCATTGACTATATTCTAGTGAAGTTATGTCCTTACTTTAGCTCCATAATTAGATTTAAGCTTGAAACAAATTATAAAACCTAACATGAGAGCAGACATCACATGTTGAAAAGGAGACAATAGCCAGAGTATACAACACATGGTTAAACTAGAATCTTTTTTAAATAAAATATTCTAGAATCTACTGGTTAGAAAATATTAATTAGGATTCTTGAGCCACACTTCTTACTTCAGCTCCTTGCAAAGGCATTATGTGTTATCTTCAAGCTTAATGGAGTGTTATTATCACGTCATGTGTCTAGAAAATAAGTATATTCTTTCATCAATGGTATATAAGCATCTGCTGAAGAATGAACCTGGAGTTTCTGAAAAAGAAAGAATTATGAGGTTTGCATTTGCTATGTACCCACAGAGCATTGGGGTTCTGGCTATTCTCTTTCACTGGCACGGGATTGAATATTCAAAGGATTTAACAAGGAAGATTCATAGAGATCTGAAGATGCCCATGAGTGAGAACATTATCTAAGTAGGGTGGGATTAAAGAAAATACTGCATGGAATGACTATTTGTCCTTCTTCTTCAGAAACGTCTACATGATCTTTTATAGTGCTGCTAGTACTGCTGGCCTTTGGAGGCAGATCATCCTCTACATCATTTCCTACAGTCCCAAAGCCGTCCATATTTTGTTGCCCGTCCTCATCTCCAGATTGATTGGAGAGTGGCTCTTCAGTAATAAGGCCCTCCAAAGTAGCTGACTTGGAACCTTTGTGCCTTCCTGTGGACACTTCTGGTGCACTAGGAGGTTCTGATGTTATAGACTGAGTGCTTCTCAGCAAAAAGTTCATGATGCTTGACTCAACACCTGCATCACCAAAAGGTAGTCATTTTAACATGATTATGCAATTTCCCAATAATTTATTATTCTCATGTGCAACAGACTTTTAAGAAATTTGACATTCTAAAGAGAACAAGTAAACCAGTTTGCAACGAAACATGTTATGAACTTCTCCAGACATTCGCGATTCAAACGAACGATGACTTCTTCAAAAAATGTCAACGTTCTAGAAAACGAAAGGAAACAACCATGCCCAGTCGAAATACTTACCTTACCGTCTTCAATAGTATCTGAATTTCCAATAACTCTAGATTAAAAGCATCCAAAGAGACCTGTACAAAAGATCAAGCAAAAGCAACCATCAAAAACACGATCAGTTCATGAATTTTAAACCCCGTGACGAAGACAAAATACTCATCGTCGTCAAAACTTTTTTTGTTTTCAAGAACCTAGACTAAAGTACTCGGAACAACGCCTGCAGGATAGGTCAACAAATAGGTCAAGCTATAACGATCAATTCAAGAACTCCAAGACCACATGTCCGGCGAATCGATCAGCATGAAGTAGGTCCAATTTCACAGATAAGCGATACAAGTAAAAATGCACTATGATTATGATAACAGGGGGAAAAGAGGAAGAAACACGATCCGATCTCGGATCTGCAAGCGAACTCTTTCGAGAGAGAAACCGAAAAATGAGAAATGAGATGCTGTATCCGGCAGATTTGATTATCGTTCGACGATAGAAATACCTCTGGATCAAACAGAATCGGGCCACCCACTTTCCGACGGTCGATTCGCTGGAGAAAAGAGCGATCATGAAACCCTAGGGCAAAGCAGCAGAGGAATTGAGAGAGAGAGAGAGAGAGAGAGAGAGAGAGAGCGACTCAGCGAGAGGGAGGGAGAGGTATTGATTTTTTAATGTAATTTTCCGGTTATCAAATTGGTTGAAAATTTGTAGACATAGCCGCTTCCTTGTACGGCGATTTTACGTTCTAGCAACCTTACTCTTAAACATTTCATTTGAGCACTCATCTTGTCCACAAATTACTTTGACAGACACATGAGTTTGGTTGTCATTGTCGTGTCAGTTCCAATTTCTTCAGGTTCCGATCTCATTGCAGCCTTGTACAAACGCAACTCTTGCCTGGGTTAAAATTTTTTTTTTTCTATTTTTATGTCTTTGTCTTTACTGTTGAAAAATAAACTAAAACAAACATATAATATATATATATATATATATATATATATAGTTCATGAATGATAACTCACACCAAAACTTGAAACGTATAAACGGTCAAAATAAAAATGCAATTTAGTTTACATTTTTTTTCCTTAGTTTTTCCCAACCATACATATAAATCAGAGCAGACGGTTCTAATAAATAAGGTGGGTGACTTTAAAAGTAACCTCGAGCTGTGTGATTCTAGTTATGAGTCGAATAGATAGAGGGGGCAGAGGAATCCATGTTTTCAGCAAGTTTTACGCTAAACTGGCTTTTTCCGCACTCTTTATTTTAAGCATTTTTTCACACATTTTGTCTACAATCTAACCCATGAATTTGCTATGTTTTATTATTATGCATAAAAAGTAATTATTTTAAATGTATAGTTAAAGTTTTATAAGTTAAATTTTCCTAAAATTCGTATCATATATCAAAAGGACATTAGTTTTAACTAAAAATAATAATAATAATAATAATAATCGAGTGAGGGTTTGAACTTCTACGTGCATTGGCTATCTTTTACTTCTCAGACAATGAGTTTTTCATCGTGCACCACCAAAGTTCAATGTTAAAAAAATCACTCGACCAGGGTATTCATACTTTTACATGCAATGGATTCACATGTCTGAAATATTGTACCATACTCTCATCTGAGTACCAAATGGATATGAACATTGAACTCAGATTTGAGTCAAATATCATATTATAATCGAACCATCGTAGAAAACCATCTCATGATACGGCGTCTAAGATGGGATGTCTCATAGATCCAATTCTAATGAGAAATCGTGTTTGTTTAGTTGGATTCGTTTACCAGAATTCGAATTTGTTGTATTTTTTTGGGTTTGCAAATCAATCCAAGTCGGACCGATGATACATAGAAGCCGAATCCAACCCGAAATTTCGAATACAAATTCGAATCCAAGTGTGGACCCAAGTTGAGGAAATCGGATCAGACCTGACATGATGAACAGTGGATGTCTAGTGTCACAGGACAACTTATACCAGGCACTCAAACACGCCCTATTGAACCAGGAACAAACCACCCCTTAACCTTTCACTAAAACACTTACGCAGCCCCTTCACCTACCGAAGCAGAAGGAAAACATGTGAATGTGAAATTTCAGAATTACCCCCACTCAACTTTTCAATCTTTTAACTGCTTCAATCTGTTATCCAATCGACGACTGCATGTCCTCTCGATGGAAATTTTATGCAGCGTTCAAACGCTCACTAGGTCACCTGATTAAAGAATCGGGGTGAAAAAGTTTGTTGGACAAGCAATTCGATCTTTTCCCTTGTTTTTTTCTTGTTTATTCAGTGGATTCTGCATCATTGGATTTTTTCCGACATATGAGAGCAGTGAAATTTTTTCCGGCATATGAGAGCAGTGAAAGCATGGGCAAGAATGCCTGAGAGTTTAATAGCAAGAATAACAATTCTCCAGTTGGCAAGTCTTTTCAATGTCTTTTTATGGTTTATGACAAAAAATCATGTTGCTTCTCCTTATGAATATCTGTCACTCCACTAGAAGTCCCAATTCTTGGTGCAAGATGGATGAAGAAGTCTCAATTCTTGGTGCAAAATGGATGTTGACTGTGAGCCTCATTTGGACGTCGGCCTTCTGCAACAACATCATCCTTGAGGCCATCATTGTTGCTGAAGAAGAGGGAGACAGAGGGAGATTAGGAAAGCATGCTATTAAGAGTATCTGACAATGAGTCTACCTGTGTTCTTGTTCTTCTTCAGTATTCTGAGAGAGTGGAAGAGAATAGAAAAATCATGTTTTTTTTTAGATCTCAGTAATTTTTTTTCCTCCTATCAGAGAGCCTCTCCCTTCCACAGCTATATGGCTTCTGCGGTTGAACGTGTCCAAAGGCTTCTCTCTTTGATGGCCATGGCCCATATGACATTGTCATTTCCTACGTCCAGTTGGGCAGCGAATGGGAGAAACCTTTTGCAGGGTTATGTTCCTCAAAATACTATGCTAACCCCCTTTTAACCAAGGTTACGTTAATGGTGGTAATCGAAAGTGGCTGTTTGAGAGTTCTGGTAAAATGGCATGTGAGCAAGATTTCTGCTACAGGAAAAAAAAAGCCTAAAATTACACTACAATCTTCCCTTCGACGTCAACGAACAACCAAAAAATCAAAGAAAGAAAGACCCAATTTGACTATGGTTCTGGCCAAGAAAAACACAGGAAAAGAAAGAATGAAACGATGGGAGCTATACAATCACTTTAATGAACTTTCTCACAACTCATCATAATCAGCATCCGGTCTTGGGGAAGAAGGCATGCTTCTCTTCACTTTCTTGGTTGTGACCTGGACAGCCTCCCCGGCCAGTTTTGCAGAGGCTTCTGCAGCATGCATGCTTGTCTCGTAGCTCTTGGACACGGCCTCCTTCACCACCTCCCCTGCACCTGTTACTATACCAGGCGTCTCCTCCTTCCTGCAATGTTGTCATTCAAACCTCTGATCAACATGGCATGCCAAAAGTTCTTTTTGCAGCACCATGTTCACCAATCCACAGAAACCCGAAAATTAAAAGACATACGCATGCTCTTATAAAAAAAAGTCACTTCTCCCAATATAACATAGCCAAGCTTTTTTTTTCTCTCTCTCTCTCTTTGTTCAGATCTTGTCCCAAGTACACACACAAGTTGTGTTCCCAAAATCATTAGTCCTAAGTCCCAGATATACATATCCAAGTTCCTAGCCTTCTCTCTCTCTCCTCAAATTTCAGATATACGCATTGCATACATCAGTTTTGATCCCTCTCTCTCCGCAAATCTTTGTTTCATATACATACATCAGTTGTGTTCCCAAAATCACTAATCCCAAAAAGACATTGCTAAGTTTTCTCCCTCTCTCTCTCTATTTCATGGGCGTAACCTAACTTCTTGATAGAGGTTTTGTCAGTAATGTTGAGTTATATTTTTTCGCTCTCTCTCTCTCTTCAAACCTTGTCCCAAATACAAGAATCAGTTAATGTGATCTCGAAATCATCAGTCTAAAATGCACAAACCCAAGTTACAGGTTCTCTCTCTCCCTCTGAAAAGCTTGCCTTGAATACATATCAGCTGTGATCCCAAAAATCATTAGTCCCAAATATACAGAGCCAAGTTGCAAGCTCTCTCTCTCTCTCTCTATCTATCTACCTTCAAATCTTGTCTCAAATACACACATCAGTTGTGATCCCAAGATCATTAGTCCCAAATATACATAGCTAAGCTCTCTCTCCCTCCCCAAACTTTCTGTCCCCAATACACAAGTAGTCTTTTTCGGTTCCAAGTGCATTTACTGCAATCCAACAATACTTGATTACTTTCCCACAATCCAGAAAGGATTTGAAAAGAAAAAATATCTGAAGGTAAATCAATCCACTGAGCAGAACATCTGAATCTGGATCTGATAACTTCTTCGATGGAAAGAGTTGAAAGATAAATCAGACGAAAGAGGAAATGACTGCTAAAGGAAAAGGGATTTTGCTTATCATAAAAAAAAAAAAAAAAGAAAGCATATATAGCAGGGAAGAAGGCAACCGTTTCAAGCAACAGAAAAGAAACAAAACTAAACCATGGCAGCTGGGGAAAAGCAGGTGGTGGGCTCACCTCATATCAGGGCGGTGAAGTGGGGACTTGAGGATGGCGAGATGGAACCATGACTTGATCACATCCCAATGGCTCCGCAAGGTGCCAATGCCCATAGCCCTCTCTACCACGTCTGGTTCTTGCCCTCTTACTCCACTCCTTCCTTCTTCTCCATGCTTCTCCCCCTCTTTGTGCTTCTCTCCATCGGTCCGACCCCCATCTGATGCAGACCCCAACTTGGGCCACGAAGAGCAGAGGAAGAAGAGGAGAACTACAAACAAAACAATCAACTTCATCCGTGGAGAACCCAATTTATCACCCATCTTTACTCTTTCTTCTTGCACCTCTTCTTCTTCTTCTTCTTTCCATTCCAATGGAAAAGATTGAGGAGAGCGGTTGAGAAGTGGAAAACTGATCCCCTGCATGGGGAAGTTAGAACGGGAAGGCGGCACGTACAGGTTGTGCCTTGAGTCGTGGGACACGTACCTCCCCCTCTCTTTCTCGCGGAATTTTGGACCTTTTTAAATCGGCAAACTTTTTCTTGAGATATCGGAATTGAAGTTGATTGTCCTTCACCAGGAAAAACAAGAATAGTTCTCTCTACGTTTTATAGAATATTAGTATTTATCAATAAATATCTTTCTTTTTTATGTGGGATATTAGAAATTAGTAAAGTGAAAACCTTAAAAATATAGTTGACTTTTAATATTATTATTTATCAGTAAATTATGGCTTCACCTTTTTATGTGGGATGTTATAACTTGGTAAAGATTATTTCAAGTTTTCATTGGACAATCTTACGAAAGAAAACTACTATCAAAATAATCTTTTTAATTGAGTAATTTTTTATATTGCTTGAGTTCTATTCCATCTGATGTTGAACGTAAGCTTATAAATATAATTTAACATCAAGATCGTAAGCTTTTTTAAACCGATTTTGATGCTAAAACTAGATTTCTATTACAGTTTTAGCGTCCTCTAGATTGGCAGTATATACATTCGAAAATGGGGTGTAAATGGATCGAGTATTTATAGTGATAAGAATTTTTTGCACCACTTGATTTGTTAAACTTTGTTACTTGATATCTAACCATCATCAGTACCGGCTTCTACTGCCTGAATTATTTCCTAAACAATGTACAGGACGATAAACGCTAGAGATGTATCTAAGAGGCTTTACGTATCAATAGATTTTTACAACAAAGTTTCCCTTAAACCTTTAAGGAGTGTTTGGATGACACCTTCCAAAAACTTAATTTTGTAAAAACTAAGTCTGGTAAAAACCTGGTTAAAAAACCAGTTTTGTAAAAAGTTTGCAGAGAAAAAATCAGTTTTGCCTGAAAAACCTAGGGAGAGATGCACGTTTTTTCCAGCCCTTCATGAAAATTGGCAAAACCCATTTTAATATCAATCAAACACGAGACAGAAATATTCAGTATGACATCGATAGAGGGGCAAAAAAACGAAAATTTCATTGTATTTTCCCTTTTGTCAAGAATAATTTTGCTTTTCATGAAAAGGTATTATTTTTATAATTTTTCCCACTTTTTCCTTATAAGGCTTCTTTTGCCGTTTTTATTAAGTTCAATCTCATGGAAGACCGGATCCAGAGGGGGTTTGCAGGGGTCTTGGACCTACCTCAAAAAAAAAATTACATCTAAATTTTAGAAAATTTCACTTGTCCTATATAAAAATTTTGAAAAATGATATTTCGACCATATCAAAATTTAAAAACTTTAATTTGATCCCTTTCATGAAAAATTTTTAGTTCCGCACATGATCAAATTCATTCTTGTTGAAGAAATACTGATTACATTGGACAAGCCAAGTCTCTTGACCCAGTAGTTCTGCATGGAATAAACTGAAAAATGCATTGTTTTTTGTCTTCATATTGGTAGCTGATCTGATTTTGACCTGTTTACTCATTGCGTTTTATGCTTAACTGGCAAAAGGTGATGAGTTTACTAAGTACTGGCGACCCACGACGCAGCACCCAGTCAAAGCAAGACTGGGTCTAAATGAGCTCATCGGTTCATGCATGACGCTTTCTTCCGTCATCGTCGTTCTTAATTATTCATCCCACACTACATAAAGACCTGGTATTCCCTCGTAAGCTCTATTTTTAGATACTTAGCTTTGATGAACAGCAGAATTTTGCATTTGATTGCACCAAATCTGTTGTGCAAACACTTTTTTAAAGATCTTAGATCCCCTGAAGTTGAGATCTTCGATCCTTCTCCAATGTCTCTCTTTTCAAACTTTTTTGTCGAAAATAAACTTTCTTGATAACCATGTTTTGTAAGAACAAGACCTTGAAAGAAAACTTCTTTAGAATGCGAGGCAGTTAGTCTCATCCCAAGAACTGGAACGATGATCTGGGGGTGGTGGAAGAGTCAAAAGATCGATTCAGATCCCAATTTAGATCCACTTGCAGTTTATTTTTTTCAAGTTATAAGGAGCATGAGTTGGGTTCGTAATGAACTAGTTGGCGGATCTCAACCCATCCATTAACAGTTTTAGTTTTAGCTTGAAAAGATTAAGTATCAAGACAACAAATCACTTAACAACTCATTTTATAAGTCTATCAAGATTCTCTACAGCCGTAGATCCATGACTGAACTTTTAGATTGTTACAAGTTTTGACACTTGAGACTCAAAATGGATTTTACTGTGTCGAGATTTGCTATAATCTGAGCCGATCCAAACACATTTATGCCCCAAACTTTGGTATTGACTTTGTCTTCTACAATGAGAGGGAACCCACTTTCCAAAAGTGGTTCTGTTGTCATAAAAATGACAAACGGCTAAATCTAGACCTTAATTTTTAAACCTTTTGACTAAGCAAGCAGGGGGGCCAACCACTCAACGGCTATATTTTCAATGAATTAGGAAGAAAGTGTGAACAGAGATGCCGGCCATTTCTCGTTTCGTCTCCAGAACCCTCCGAGAAGTTCACCATTCCTACCAAATCGCTATATCAACCGTCCTCAAATTCATGGTGGTAGCCAGAAACCGGACGTCTCGCAGCCAGAAACCGATGGATCGTGGCATATTTGCAGTGAACGCCGTCTGCCTGAAGAGGGTCGTGAGCCGATTGCACGGCCGATCTTCCATGTTTGCTTACCATCAACTATCGCCTGCTTCCGATGGGTTTGATGCAGGAGAAATGCAGAAGAGAGGCTCCGGCGGCACGGATACTGTGAGGGTGGTCGTGGGGAGGGAAAGGCGGGTGTTTGAGGTGGATTCCTGTGTTCTAGAGGAAGACCCATTTCAAGTATTGTTCGATCTGACGAGGACAGGGAAAGGAATTGGGGGAGTAATCTTTGTCGATTGTGATTCTTTATTGTTTGAGCACATGTTGTGGCTGTTGAACAATGATTGGTCATCGTTCTTCAATCTGAAACTGAAGGACATCATAGAATTCTATGCTCAAGACTCTTCCTAGAGTTGTCTCAAAGTGCATGTGCATATCTACAGAAGAACTGGGAACAGTTTGGGTACTTCTGTGTTCTGCACTGCAATTCGGTATTCCAACTTGTCTGAAGCTATCTGGATAAGTAGATGTGTCCAAAGACTCCAAACAAATCAATATAAGAGATATGGTAGGTTGTTTGGGATTCAGTTGCACGGGAAGTCGGTATTTTTGCTTCTGATCAAATTACACTGTTGTGAGCAGATGTTCATACGGCCAAGTATTTTCTTCTCTTAGTCCAGCTTGGATTTATATGATTTGTGAAGGTGCAGGAGGCTGATGATGGTGAGAGGAGTAAGACCAAGAAGGACTAACTGATTCAGAAATTCAGCTCGTGCTGCAAGAATTATTCATTATCACTGTAGTGGAGAGTTAGACTTACGGCAATCATTTGTTTTGATTTGTTCTGAAATTTATAATTTTATGTCCTAATTTAAAGGACCATCCCGAAAATATGGTTTCTACCTTTTTTGTGATTGTAACATAAGGAATAAATGGAATGATACAGTTATGTTCTAGAATATAAACATATTCTAGGATTTTGCTTTAAGCAACATCCATTTGAAGGAAAATTTGGGATCGTTGTAACGAATCTCTTAATAGCAGTATTGATTATGAATCTCCTACTGTTTTACAGTGAAATCATGATGCAATTGTTCGCTTTAGGACATGCGTAATATTTCGGTAAGCAAATGAATATGAGACTTTCAGCTAAGTGGCACCCACGTATAGTTTCTGCAACGCCAGACTGGCAACTGCAGAAACGTGATGGCTTCCATGTGAACACAAGAAAACGCCATGTAATTCAATGGCTTCCAAAATCAACATGGTGCCTCATTACTGTAAGCATGTCAAAAACATCCTCATCAAAGACAACCCTCAGAGTGATGATTTTCAACCAAGGTTCTCAAAGAGAAGGAGAACATGAAGTAACTTTGAAAACACAAAAATGGAACGATTTTATGTGAACCAGCATTAGCATGTCCAATGTAATGGTCAGGGAAGTAAATGGATCAGATCATTATGCCAATTGACATCTCATTATGAATCCATTTAGTCAGAAATAATAAGAAACATACATGTAATTATTAATCAGATCCATTCAGCCTTGATAACTGAATTTGAATCAGAGTCAAATCTTTGATCGAGATCTGGTATTGGTCCAACCCAATTACATATATGATTCATACCTTATGCTAGTTGAATCTGATTTTAGTTCTAAAAGTTTATGGTCTAAATATGGGCCCAAAGCCAAAACCGATTACACTGAATCCCTTTAGACCCTTTATGACAAGGCGTCAGCCAGTGGTCCAGTGGAGGAGCCAGAAAATTTTGAAAAATTTCGGTGGAGAGATACTGACCAGTGTCTAGCTTAGTTGGTTAAGTGTCAAAGTGGGCACTCATGTTGCTGGACCCAAGTCCAACTCCATTACAGCAAAAGACCTCATGGGTTGGCATGGGCAATCATCCACACCAGTCACATGATAGCTCCGCTACTGGCGTCAACGTGTCTCAAAGTTTTTAAAAGTTTTCAACTTCATTTAAGTGAGCAGTCACTTTAATTTTCTTTTTTTTTAAACAGATGTAAAACAGAGAAAAAAATAGGAGGCCAATACATCTATTGCAGTGCAAGTCTGCAAGTTTCTTTTTTTTTTTTTTTTGCCCTCTTTCCTACTCATGAACGTAGAGAGGCTGCACGTTTTATTATTTGTCATGGTTTTTTAATAATAATTATATTATTTTCTACTACGATGATTCGCAATGTTATGTTTTATAACTTGACGGCTATGGCCTTTGTTTCTTTCTAAGAGAGCTAGCTTCAAATCACCTCACCGCCCGCAGACGACAGCTTAGCGTTTGTAAATTAGTTTCATAGCGTAAGCCCCTTGAGCTTAGGCGATGAACAGTGCCTAGCATCCCTAACTGCACCATTAACAACATAGTTCTTGGTGCACTTACTGAATTATTATATGGGGGTCGCCTACCATGTTATTAAGCAATACTATACAAACCATTATCAGTGCTGGTCTGACAGTTATGCTAAACTCCATCTGGCACTTGTTGACTGTTTAGCCTAATAAGGGGGCGGGAGGCAAGACTATGACCACGCTGACACTACAACTGCAAAAGAATTTTTATATAATTTGGGATCAAACCATGCCACTTTGTTTTCACCAAGTACGCCAAATAAAACAAAAGATCGAGATACTACGATGAACTTGAAAGGCTTCCGCTGAAGAGTTTGCTCATATTGGAAAGGCACAGAGAAGTGCTGCCACATGGTAAAAGCTCAGCAGGGGAATCCACAGATGTCGAAAAACAATTAGAACTTGTAAAAATAATACAATCCTATCCTCACTCTGCAAGAACCATCTAGATCATACAATTGAGTCCCAAGATAAACCTCACAATAGCACACTAAGCAGTGGAAAAGCACGTGAGAGAAAATGAGAAATACAATACATCAATCTAAGCAACTTCAAAAGCAAGAAGCCAGTCATTCATAAATTCACACAGTAATGGAATTACCCTTCACTGGTGAAACAAATGGAGATTCAGCAAAAAGCTCTATGTACAGCCTTTCTATCCCAAGCTCTCTCTGTGTCTCATGTTTGGCTTAGTCAGAAATGCTTGCTTCACAAAATATGAAGTTTGGTTCTGCAAAGAGTACACGAGCTTCGGCACCTCAGCAGATGAAGGAAAAGCTACTCTTTCAAAGGTCTTGCTTCAAACCCGCCTTCAGGATGCTTCACAAGAGTGTAGGGCATGTAGGTCCCCAATAACCTGTCCCAAATTGGGAAAAAAGGCTGTGAATAGTTGAATTTTAAACCTTTAAGCTGATGGTGGATGTCATGATAAGCAGTATTGTTCTGGAACAATATATGGAACAGATTGCCTGGTAACCAAAGTCCACAATGATCATCAACTGTCTTCACCACAGCAAAACAGAAAAAGAAGACTGCTGTCCGAGCAGTCATTCCTGAAAAGAGAAATGATATTGCTCCCCCAACAGTGTCAAGTAAAAGACCCTCCAGCGGGTGGTTGTATAGAGCTCCAATTGCATATGGAACAACCAGCTTGTGATGTTGTGAGTGAATGTGCCGGTATAAGAACTTGCTCTGGTGCATGAACCGGTGAATAAAATACTGCCACGTATCCATGATGAACATTGCTACTAGAATCTGAAAGAACTGAACAAGATAGGAAGGCTGGACTAGCTTCTTTGTGAGATTTGCTTTTGAGGTCACCTGCAACCAGAATCCAAAAAAGGAGCATGAGAACTAGAAATCCTTACTGATATACTGAGTAGCTTAATCAGTTTAGTTCATACATCGAACACGTTGGGTGCAGTTCCATTCAACTTTTTTGTTACTCCATATATATTGACCGACTGATCAATAGCACTATTTTCTTTTGAAGGACATGTAACCAGGGGAATTAATTGGTCATGGAAGCTTTTGGCGATTGAAGCTGCATATCTATCATATTTGGCAAAATACATGACAATGAACTGGTATCAAAGCAGCATGAGTTTGTATTATTACTTCAGCAAATTCTAGAGTCCGGCCATATTTCTTTTGTGTGTTATCCCAAAACAGATTTTTTTTACTTGATGATCTATGGGCAGGTTGTTCCCATGCCCAGTAAGCTTCTTAGGTAAGTATGTATGTGTGCATATTTAGGCGATACAAGTCTCTTATGCATTGATACTTCTTAACTGCCACCTGAAAACTTGAAAGCAGTCAGTTCAGCCAGTACGTTTACCTTTACTGAACGGAATAGCATAAATGATAGTATAAAATCTCATTTGCAGGGAAAAACAGGTGCATGGAGAATATCACATTTGAAAAAACTCAAGTTTGTTTCAAAACTTTTTTATCTTCTTTAAAAACACCAGCATTTCTCTGTAGCAATTCCCTGCATATCGATAGTTGAGCATGGAAGATATAACATTAAGTATGTGCAGTAAAAGAATCATAATTTTCACCACATATCCCGCAGGGGAAGGGGGTCCTTAAGAATGTCAGAGTGTAATTGTGATATATTTAACATAACATGACAGTGGGGACTTTAGAATGCACTAGCTTGATGCTAAGTGCAACAACCACCATAGAAAAATTAGATGCCCAAGACTCAATGGACTCAGAATTCTGATGGTTAAGCTGTAGTAACTTTCATGAGGCTGGAAATGCAGTGTCATGAAAATAAGCCATTGTAGTGGATAGGTTTTTTGTTTCTAATCTAATCTAAACAATTAGTTAAATTGGTTTAGGTTGGTTTGGGCTAGGGACTGAAAAGCTTTTGCTGGGCGCCTATCCAGTTAGACAATAACAATTGACCTGACTGGATACACCTTTACATGCAACAAGATAAGCATGTAATCATATCTTACATGGATTAAGCTAGAACCATGTATTCAATCCATTTAAGTAGCTGGATATGGAAACTAAATAATAGAGGTCAATTGGATACTTATCTAACATTGAGAAGTTTGAACGTCCATATCTAATATTGAGAAGTTTGAACGTCCCATATATCCAGAACGAATAAGAATCACATCAGTTGTCCATCTAGAATATCCAGAATTTTAAGTAGTTGAAAACTAATGGGCAAACTGCCCTTGTGCTTATGACTCGCCATAAACAGTAAAAGAGGTTTCACTATTTTATCCAACCTGCACAACTCGATTAGAAGCTAAGGTCATTCCAGGCCCAGCATGGCAGAAGGAAATAGACCAAAATTCTTAAAATGCACAAGGTGTCTCAACATTCATTGGCTGTAAATGTTATGAAAATTTTTGAGGACGTGGGTTGGAAAAATAAACTGAAGAAAAAATAAACCCCGAATTCTTAGTATTAAATGACAAGAAAAGAGCAAGAAAAATGTATGAACAGAGAAAATTTCATTAAGTTGTGACTTGTTTTATCAAACAGCAGTACTCCAAAATACACCCCTATGTCAACTTTACGAACAAATATAGTGAGCAACACTTCTACAAAAAGTTTGTGCCTGTGAATTACTACCTTCAGCGGATAATACATTCGTGACTAAACATTTGTGCTCATCTATGTCACAAAGATTTGGGGGAAAATGCCAAAAAACAAAATTGGACATGAGGCATGAACTTGATAAATTAGCACAACAAAGGAGAAAGGAGATGTAAATCTCACACAAACTCATAAAACTATGATTATGACAAATCATTCACAGAAAGTGTTTTGGTAGTTAAGCTAGTTGGATTCTTATTTGTTTCCTGTGATAGCTTTATTTAGGAATTATTGTCTCATTATGACAACAGAAAAATCGATATGACCTGCACGATACAAATAACTAAACAGGGGCAAAATGTAATTTTAAGTTCTTCCCTTACAAGGCTGTCCTACTAAAACTATTCGTAAAAGAAACAAGGTAACGGATAGATATCTAACATGTAGCTCTCATTATCATGTTTTTGTCACTCTTAGCTTTTCATTCTCAAGTACCATTCATCAGTGGTTTCCAATGAACCAAGTTCCAGCTGAGAACCTCAATAGCCACATTTCCTGTTTCATTTTTTTTTTTTTACTTTTCTGATACAAAAAGAAAGACAATGCCAAACTGCTACAGAGAATTTGGAAGATGCCAAATGACTAAAACTATAACAGGAAAGAAGACTACATGTCCACTTAGCAAAACCACAAAGCCAAAATATCAACAAAAGATAATAAGTAATGGGAACTGTAAATACGGTAAAGATTTGCATCTTCTAATCTAATAAATCATGTGCCTTGCAATGTGAACCATCAGCTTTTGCAACCAAAAACAACTTAAGATATTCTGCATGTGTTATTCTCAATGTGTCCCGGTAATAAGCAACAATAATAAAATGAGTTAACAAAATAAATAATTTGTGAATACTATTTTATTTGGCCTGACCTTCTTCAGTAGTTCATCAAGAAAAGGAACTTAGGAGAATAAAGAAAAGACAATGTCAAGAAGTACCAAGGTTTTCTGAAGTTGATCAATCTTAAATAAGTGTAACAACTAACGATAGTCATTGACATACTTCCAGGGCCTCTAAGGAACTATATGAAACTGTGGATTAACTTACCAAGTTCCCATTGAAATAGAATGTACACCTGGAAAAACTGCTAATAAGTTGTGCAATTATCACTAATGAGGTGACCAACAACTACCTTGAAAGGTATTTCAGAAAGAGGAAAACACAAATCTCTTAAAGTAAGTTCTCTAATATGATGTGCAAAGCTCTGAAGATAGCTGAAAAACGAAGATATGAAACATCATTATCTCACTGAACAAGTCTAGTGTCAATTTCAAACAGGTACCAAGCCTTGGAGTGTAGTATAGGTGTTTAAACTTTTTCAAATCACAAATAGTTCTGAAATCTAAGGGAAGTTGGTTCCAGGAAAACAAATCTATGCAATGCCTCCCGTAATCTTTATTGTTTTTAAGCTATACATTTTCTTTGCCTAAGGAAAATCTGAACAGGACCTTAGATATCTACCATGGAAGCGTTTAATGTTCTCATCACAAATAGTTCTGAAATCTAAGGGAAGTTGGTTCCAGGAAAACAAATCTATGCAATGCCTCCCGTAATCTTTATTGTTTTTAAGCTATACATTTTCTTTGCCTAAGGAAAATCTAAACAGGACCTTAGATATCTACCATGGAAGCGTTTAATGTTCTCTTCTTATCTGATTTACCCTGATGCTTGTAGTTCTTCAAATAGTAAACCTGAAACTGCCAACACTTTTAAAATTAGATCTCCAAAATTGCAATGAGATGGATTCGAGACTTCATTTGGTAGATGGCGTGCACACATATCATCATGTATCAACACTACGCAATTTTGGGTGAACTAAAAGAAATGAAATGAACCGTCCTAGATGTTTTTCCATCACTACATTAATTCAGTTCTCTGCAGAAGCCAGGGATCAGTATTTCTGTCTAAGAGCAGCATATCACCTTTTAAACTTCTAGAATCCAAGAAGAAATAAATGAAATTCAAGAAAAAAATCTTTACGAGGAAAAAAATGCATAATACAAAAAAAATGAAGGATAAACAAGAGCATGCTGGTGACAGAGACAGATTAGTCCGAGTCCTAAACACTAAGCTATGTCAAGCCTCCCAAGAGAATCCAACAGAAAAGGAAAAGACTTAACAGTGGTAGTATCTACCATTCAAGTACCCAGCTTCTATTAAAAAGGGTCCATCTCTGATAAATTTCTTTTATTCTGCCCATTTTTAAGCATTGACATCCTATGAACACGTCACTTCCATTAAATATCATTTTTGTTGTCTGCATATCTTTTCCCTTCTGGTACGCCGTTGCCCTCATAAAAACCAAATTCACAGCACCATCATTCCTATAAGCTAATTCACTACCAACACACTCATTCTAGTTGCAAACAGCATACGTGGAGAACGTTTTATCCAAAAATCGGAGCCTGAAGTAAGTGCATTACCATTTCACAGGTCAAAGAGCCTAACGTGAAGGCAAAACGGTCCTGTGTTTCCACAACATGAATATAGAAGAGACAATTAATGACATAAAAAAACGGCATCATTAACAAGAAAAGCAACAAGTTTAACACTTATAGTCATCCTCGGCATATGAAATCAAGGGCACGCCGAGAAAGGTTAAGCAATTTTCATCCTGTCAAAGATAGAAGGTTTAAGTAAACCTCACACACCAACGAAATCATGAATAGAAATTAAAGAAACCCATCCGAACAGAATCGGAGGAGAAAGGTAAATCTCACAAGCCAACAGAAACAGAATCGTAAGTTGAAATAATGAAACCTCTTCTGAGCCGAATCAAAACCAACGATAAGAAACTAGACCCGGAGAAAAATTAAAATAAAAAAAAAATGGTAAGAAACCAACCAAAAACAATAACTGTGCCACGACCGCTTGAAACAGCTGCTGAAGAAGGACGCCCTTGATCACAGAACTTAGGGCCACCGAATTCTTCTCCTTCTCCTCCTTTCTTGTGTGCATCCGATACCGATCCAACGGTGGCAGCATCTGGTACATCCCTGCGTACAACCAATAGACCACAATGGGGGCAAAAGTTCCCATTGCCTCATCACTCACATACCCATCCCAGAACACCATCCTGAGGCTATTTCAGGGACCCCAGCAGAAAAAAGGAAGACGGTTGGAGTCCTCAAATCATGGAGAATTCACTAGCCAGCGCAGTTTTCTGAGAGAAACCAACAGCGATGCCGGTGTGTGCTCAGAAGACAATGAGATCACAGACCCAAAAAATATCTTGTGCAGAAGGTGGGATTTTGGGCATTGATCTCTGGACAGAACTGTCTTTTATCGGTTCGTTGCTGAAGAGTGGGTTGCACAAACGAACGTGAAATCAAACGCCCAAGAATTCTTTTTGCCGCAAAAAGGGTAGTAGGTGGGGATCTATGCGCAGGACCATCCCCGTTTTCTGATGGTCGCCGATGGACGGATGGAAGAGGTCCGAGAGGATCGAACGGCTAAGAGCAGTTCAGATGTTTGACTCTCAATTGATCGAAACCCCGGAATGGAATTTAGTTGCTGCCCACTGGATTGGCCCAGAATTTTCCTTCCTCTTTCCCGTCTTCACCTTTTCTTCCCCCATCATTTTCTTATTTCCAGCTCCGAAGGAATCAATTCACATTCCATCCTTCCGCAGATCCGCAGATCCGCAGATCCGCAGTCCCCTGCAACACCTATGCAGAAAGCACCAATAAAATGCTGCGGACACAATGGTGCTGCAGTGAATAGTTTCGGACACAACCGATTCCTTTACTTTGCCTGAGTTTTCCCTTTCTTGTTCCAGATTTTCTTCTTTTAATTTGCACGCAAGACCAAATTTGCCAAAACCAGTGTCGAATAATAAAAAGCATTTTATTTCTCACTTTATACCAAAAAGTCATGTTCTACGTTATGAATGCTTGTTGCATGCACAAATTTCGTATTTGGTGCATTAAATTCATTAAACGTTAAATCTCCAGTTGAAAAAACCCTTTTTCAAAATAAGCTGGCTCATCTTCTTGGATGGAACTCAGACTTGGATTGAATAATCTGTGTACTGTTGGGTTATATAAAAGATTTTTCTCTGCAGATAAGCTCAAAGAAAGTTTGGCTGGTTTGGCGCATCCACTAAGAACAATTTCCTAGCTCAACTTGAACATTCTTAGTCAAGCAACTTTTAAGCGACCACAATGACCAGAAAATGCATGGCTTTGATGGTATTTTAAACTTTGAAGTTAAGAAATTGGTGAGTAGATCTGTACTCTAGGTGCATTACTTTAGCCTATCTCCCTCAACTTCACTGTTAAATCAATAGGTACCATTCCAACCAAACACTAAATTATAATTAGCAAGCCAAATATAATTGTCTGTCCCCTAGCAAGAATAGTACATAATATGTATATAATAATATAATATCACATAATAAAAGGCTCAACTATCAAAATCACGTGGGTGCTCTTATATTGCCCAAAAATCAAAGAGTTCTCTTCGTTTTGGGCCCAAGCTTGGCTTTTGTGGGTTGTGACTTGTGACATGACACGATTGCTTTGTCCCCTCTAAAGCACATATTACACTTCCCTCGTGAAAAAATAAAGGATGTTGATTTAAAAGACCATGGATCGAGACAACCATACTATTAGGTTCACATCTAAGAGGTCAATGTTTCAAATCCTATCTATTACACTCGGCTGTATTATTTCTCTAAGCTGCAAATAATGGTAAGCGCAACATCTAGTTGAAATGTACACTATAGGTCCATTCAAACCTTAACACTCCGGCTGTATTATTTCTCTAAGCTGCAAATAATGGTAAGCGCAACATCTAGTTGAAATGTACACTATAGGTCCATTCAAACCTTAACACTCGGCTGTATTATTTCTCTAAGCTGCAAATAATGGTAAGCGCAACATCTAGTTGAAAGGTATACTATAGGTCCATTCAAACCTTAGACGTATTAGTCATGGGGCTCTAAGTAGACATTAAAAAGAAGTTGCATAGATGCTCAAACTATGACCGTTTTGGCGGTTGAACATGCATCATACTCATTTAATTCCATTGGAGTTTCACCCATTTAGACAAAATTAGAAGTCGGATGTTGAGCATTGACAGGAGAATCTTCCTGTTCAACATATGATGAAGAAAGCCACAAAATTAGAAGTCAGACGTTCTGTATTAAGAAGAATCTTTTGTTCCCTTCTAGTGGCAGAACCAAAAAAATTGATTGCAGGGACACTCGTTTAAAAGTATTCATATCTGGTGCGGTACTTATATATATACATATATACAAATAAATATTTTTAGATATTCATTTAAAAATAAAGAATTTTTAAGAGAACTGCCCACACCAATCACCATGCGGCTCCGCCATTGTCTTTCATATCAAAGAAGCAACTGAAGCGAATGTCATTTTTTGGGAACTTCAAGAACTTCATCAAGAAGAAGCTGAAGTTCAACAATTTCATACCCAAGGTGCATTATCGGATAAGGTTTTGCCTCGTTCCAACTTGCCAGTAAAATAAAAAACATTGAATTCAGAACCAGCTGTTGAAATTTTGTATCTATTTACTTGTAGCCTCACAAAAGTCCCCAAATATGACAAAAAAATATACTCTCAAGTACCATTTTTGGAAAAAGCTGCAGATATGGAGACTTTTGTCTTCAATTGGAAGTCAAATATAACTCTATGTAAGAAGCACATGACTACCCAAGTGGGGCGAGCTGGTAAGGAGGAGCATGTGACAACTATTATTTATTAACCATTGTGACTTACTTGTTATAATATATATATATATATATATACATATATATATGGGAAGAAACCAGACTATTTAAATATGATATTTAAAGCGTTTTGTTATTTGAAACCCACCTTACCAATAAGATCTTACGGATATCTTGATGCAAAGTATATATTCAGTTGATCATTTTTTTATTTTTAATAGTGTTCTATAATAATAAAAAATGAATAGCTCTACATATTGATAATACAAAAATCAACATTTTTCATAAAACCTACGCATGTTTTATATCAAAAACGATTTTCAAATTATATTAGGATGTTTATATTTTATTTTTTTCTTTTGCTAAAATTAAAAGGTCTGGCTTTTATCCATGCCATAAGTGCATGGTTTTTACTAGTTTTTTTTCTTTGTCTACATTGAAAAAAAAAAAATGAGAATTAGTACTACATGATGAAAATTTCATCATTTTTTCTCTTTATTTTTTTCTTAACAGTTCATTTATTAAAAGATCCTGGTTAGATCGCAGGTCGGCTCTAAAAAGCTAAAGTCACCATTCAATATATATATATATATATATATATATATATATATATATATATATATATATATATATATATATATATATATATATATATATTATATTTATGACAGTCAGTTGCTTAGCCGAAGTTTTAACCAATTGAATACACCAAAATTGGAATAGGTTTTAGTGACACAAAATTAAGAAGAACTATTCCGCCGCGGATTTAGTCGACTGATTTCAACATATGCATTTTTGAATTTGTAGTTGCAATCTGAAATGGCAAAACAAAAATAGGGGCTGTTTTGGAAAACATTAATTTTGAAAAAGGAAAAAAAAAATTATGAACATTTTTTATGATGGCCGGTGGATATATATCTGAGAATATTTTTCTCATGTGATTTGGCGAACGATCTTATCTGTTTATGTAGTTTTCGTTCAGAAAACTTCAAACTGGCATTTGTTTTCCAGAAAAATGAAATCTTATTCCAATAAGGAGCTTCGAAGGTGCAGTTTTTTTTTTTTATTTTAAAATTATTCAAATAACCATGAATTAATTTAATTTTCCTATAAATTGACGATGAGGTTGAATTCATTTTCTCATGAGAAAAGTTTTCTCACTCTTCTTCGGCATGTGAGCGGATCGTCACTAGAACCCTTAGCTGGCAACTGCAGGAGGTCGTATCAAAAGGACCTCTCCTTCCATGTGAAAGAAATAAATATACTCTTTATTGCGCCCTTCAAGATGGTGAACAACTGTTTAAACCATAATCTTCTAAAGTTTAATATTCTTGTTACGTTTCTCGAAAATAATTTAGAATATAAAAACATTTCATTCGTATTTTTACACTACCACAAATTATGAATTTGAGATCCACGTTAGAGGTAAATAGTAAAATCTAAATGTGGATTTCACTTATCATGGATTTCAAATCTCTTTAGATCTCAAATCCATACACGCAACCTTAAGGTTGTGTTTGTTTCACTACCAATGTGAGATCCTAAGATTTCAAATTCATGGATTTAAGACCAGACTACACCCCGGCCCCACCCTCTCATTTGACTTTAAGTTTTAACAGAGAGCAAACTGAGGATATCTCAAAACACACCTTTTTATGTAGTCTTGAATTTAAGATACACAATATAATGAAATTTTTGATGGACTAGCGTGGGCGGTGGCCCACCCTAGCCAAGAAGTAGCTCCGCTACTGCCCAACACCGGGCAGAATTTCAAATTCTTGTAAGCAGATCTGGTGAAGAAAATAAGATCCTAATAGTAGTTGGACATGTCCAAACCCGAACTCTGAGTTTGAAACCCGATGAAAACTAGACCCAAGTTTGGATCTTAAGCTAATCCGATTCAGTTAATTTGGTTTCAGAAAAATGAATTTGAGATTCCAAATTTCAAAAAGCTAGATCAGACCCGGTGAAATCACATTTGGGAAAACTTGGTCTGGCCCAAACCCGACCCGTTGACATCCCCAAGCACCTTGCTCAAAACAAAATAAAGATATTAAAATGAGTGAACAAAAAAAAAATATTTCATCATAGTGTTCGACAAGAGAACCGATGTTCTCACTTCTCCTTTTCTTCCCTCCCTTCCCCCAAAGTGCAAGATACTAAGTTTGCTTCAGTGATGCCTAAGCATAGGCATCGGCCGGGCCCAACCTGATTAGGAGCCGCGCTCGGGCCGGCCCGACACCCGAACCTGATTTGATACCTAAAACCTGAGCCCGAGCTTGGTCCGATTAAATTAAAATATATAATATTAATATAAAATATTATATAAATATAATTAATCTTATTATAATATTATAATTATATATATAAATCAATAATATATATATTAAAAAATCTTATCGAGCCTAACCAGGCTTAGTTGGGCCCACCCGAGTAAGCCCAATAACTTATCGGGCTGGCTTGGTGGCCTTTCCTGGGGCTCAAGCTTGGGCCTGAGTCGGGTCAAATATCGGGTACCCGTCCGGACGCCTAGCGTTTGATGATGCCTCAGCTTGAATATCGGTGCTAGTGCTACTCTTTTTTCTCACTCTTACAAGTTCAAAAAAGAGACTGGTTAAATATCAACCGGATTCGACTCCATGGAGTTACACCAACCCACTCGGGCATTAGAAAATAAAGAACTTGAGCTAATTCACGTGGTCACTGCACCAATGGAAACCTTACGAACTTATTTATTTTTATTGAATTATAAGGAAATAAAATTGAGCTCAGGTCAGGTGGAACCCCATGTTCATGAGATGAGGTTCGCTCTAGCTCGATCATGAGAAGGTAAGATGGTTGTTGTTAATATCGGTGTGAACCGATCCATTCAAATCAAGTCTACATAATTACCATTCGATGCACCCCTTGATTTAGTGTAGGCACTGTATCATAATTTCTTTATTTTTCTATCACTTATTTCATTTTTTTTTTATTTTTTAGATCAATAAATATGATTGGTCCTGCTCATAATAATTTCCTATCGTTCGCCGATTCCCTGATTATTTTTTGCAAACACATTTGAATTAAAACTAAAATCCATTTCCAAAAACATTGGGTCGCTAATCCATAACAAACCTAGTGATGTCAATGGATCGGATTGTCGGGGCATGCCAACTTTGCAAATCCAGTAAATGGGATTAATAAAAAAGGTAGAGTAGCAAAATTTCTTACTTAAAAAATAAGTCAGCTCTCTGTGTTAGAGAATAGATTCATGCAGCCAGATCTTGAACTTTTCGATTCAAATATGCAGATCCAGATCAGCTAAATTCATTGAGTTTCAGATCTAGAACAGTCAGATCTCTCTTCTATTTTTTATAGTGATAGTGGTCTTCATCCTCCTTCATAAACACCTTCTAGGTGGTGGCAGGAGGCTAACAATCCCCACCTTCGGGATTCTGAGCTGCATTGGCATTAGCGGAGCCCGAAATTATTTTGGTAAGGACACTCATTCAATACCTCTAATCTTTTTAAGCACTTACATATATAACAATCAAATATATCAAAACATTAACATATATATTAAAGTAATTTTGTGAGGTTGGTGTGGGCAACTGCCCACACCAGCCACCATGTGGCTACGCCACTATGCATTGGGACCTGCATAAAGTGCAGTACACCCATCAACTAGAGTATTATGATCTCACTGTTTATACTCCAAAAAAGCAGCATCATCCACGGGAATCAAAATGGCGGCATGTCCAACTATGTTATGCCATTTGAGGCATGTTGCATAACACATTCAAGGTGTAGATGAAAGCACACAAAATTTGTTGAACACCTTGAACCATTTTACAAGTTACAACTTTCATTTATGGTCTTGCTCCAACATCAAGACATGAAACATTTACCTGACTTGGTAACCAAGCATGCCTTCTGTTGCTTCCAGATCAAGTTCATGCCCGTGTCATTTAAAGCACCTACCGTACCGAAGAAGCTAAGAAGGATCTAAAATCTTTGTTTTTTTTCCAATCTAACGAGCAACAAGAAAGTGAACCGGCCAGTTCAAAGCAGATTTTGGCAGAGTATGTTCAAGATTGCTGCGTGTTTGTGCAGTGCAATTCAAAACGTCAGTTAAAATGAACCACCGATTAGTTACAGATGGTCCTGCTAGCACAAGCAAGGTTAGAAGTCTAGTTATTCTACAGTCGCAATTTCCCCGAGATAAATGGATTTTATATCCCTATGATTGGTGGGATGTGTTATAGAGTGGAGCTTGATTCCTACGTAATAAGCTTCCCTAATTTCTGGGGATACTTTAGAAGGACATTATTATAATGGTTGCCCGAAAGGAAAACTTTGGTCTCCCAACCGCTTAACAATCTTTGCTGTAAAACTGCTTTCTGCTAACAATCTTTGCTGTGTTTTCTTCTTCTTCTTCTTCTTTTTCGAGGCTTGGTCCCAGGATGTGGGTCTGTCAACTGTAAGTTGTTAAAAGTTTAAAACTGCTTTCTGCTAACAATCTTTGCTGTGTTTTCTTCTTCTTCTTCTTCTTCTTCTTCGAGGCTTGGTCCCTAACAGGATGTGGGTCTGTCAACTGTAAGTTGTTAAAAGTTTAAAACTGCTTTCTGCTAACAATCTTTGAGGTGTTTTCTTCTTCTTCTTCTTCTTCGAGGCTTGGTCCCTAACAGGATGTGGGTCTGTCAACTGTAAGTTGTTAAAAGTTTAAAACTGCTTTCTGCTAACAATCTTTGTTGTGTTTTCTTCTTCTTCTTCTTCTTCTTCTTCNTGAGGTGTTTTCTTCTTCTTCTTCTTCTTCGAGGCTTGGTCCCTAACAGGATGTGGGTCTGTCAACTGTAAGTTGTTAAAAGTTTAAAACTGCTTTCTGCTAACAATCTTTGCTGTGTTTTCTTCTTCTTCTTCTTCGAGGCTTGGTCCCTAACAGGATGTGGGTCTGTCAACTGTAAGTTGTTAAAAGTTTAAAACTGCTTTCTGCTAACAATCTTTGCTGTGTTTTCTTCTTCTTCTTCTTCTTCTTCTTGGAGGCTTGGTCCCTAACAGGATGTGGGTCTGTCAACTGTAAGTTGTTAAAAGTTTAAAACTGCTTTCTGCTAACAATCTTTGCTGTGTTTTCTTCTTCTTCTTCTTCTTCCTCCAGGCTTGGTCCCTAACAGGATGTGGGTCTGTCAAGTAAGTTGTTAAAAGTTTAAAACTGCTTTCTGCTTGATGGAAAGTGGCTACAAAGGAGATAAGTGGAGAAGAAAACAAAGTAGAAGGAAGTGAAGCACAGACTAAGGAAACCCTTGATCGAGATTTTCCTTGCGTGTTACTCTCCTTTACATGCCTATTAAAAACTCTGATATGCACATTGGATTGGGGTGTTTCTCCATTAATCTTCCCATTGAGTCCCTCGTCACGTGACGAATGATCGTCCGGGGAAAGCTTCATGAGAGGTGCGTTGCTGTGTTTTCTTTGAATTCAAGCGAAAATCTGGATCAAGTTCCAACCCTGCCACTTTGCTGCCTCATTAAGTGTTCTCAACATATATGGTCTACCCAGGTTCAAGGGTGAAGCTAGAAATTTTTTATCAGGAGAGTCAAATTAAAATTTTTAAATTTTGACAGGAGTCAAAATATCAAATTTTTGAATTTTTATATAGGACAACTGAAATTTTCTAATTACATGTAAATTTAAGGGGGCCAGGTCCCCTCTTGGCTCGGCCCTTGCCGAGGCTCGCTCATGAGAGCTGGCTTAGTGAAGGGTGTGGTCTGGTCCTTGAGTGCTTGTCGGCCCAAAAGAAAAGGAAAAGATGACTTGTGAATTGAACCCACCTTAGTTTCAAAAGCTTAGATAGGCCAAAACCAAGCTAAGTAAGCTTGACCGCATGGGCATAAACCCGAGGTAAGTCTGTTGCAGCGATACATGAGGGATGGTGTGAGCCACTGCCTACGCCAGCCCATCAAAAGTTATATAGAAAAAATTCAAGATTACATGGGGCATCCACATCAGACCTAGGCTAATGACTCAAGTGCTTCTCAGCTAAAAACTTCTGGCTCTGACGCTGTCTAAATTGTCAAGTTAATTTGTGACTTGGCCGCATACATGCTCAGATTGGCTTGAAGAACTCTGGTACCAAATTTGTTAAAGCTATTAAAATGTCCTACTTCTCCTACCAAATCCAAACAAACCAAATTTGGATATTTGGATCTTATCACCTTAGCTGCAATTTTCTTTTTTATTGTTATTCTGCCTTTTAAATAATAAGAATGATCCTGACTCAGCATTTGCAAGTTCCAGATGCAATTCGCGGGCCTGATTTGATACAAAAATGCAGAAATGATTTAGGGGCCGTTTGATGGCCTGAAAATATATTTCTGGAAATATATTTCCGAAAATATATTTCGGCCTAATTTTTTCGGTATACCGGATCTGGTTCCAGCCTTTTCAGTCAAGATGCCGACACCGGGCTTGTTTCCTTGAATGCAAGAACAACGAGATCTCAGATCGAT
>JAANDH010000032.1:100000-118610 GCA_011799765.1 Nymphaea thermarum
TCAAACTAAACATGTCGTTCTCACATTCGTTCAAACTTCTTTGGCGTTGAATTCCAAATGTTCAAATTGATGAATCCTTCATTTGAAACCACTAAAAATATATATATGGATTGTATATTTAGACAGACATAAGCTCCTTATATAAAAGCCTAGGGCTTACGTCATCACGATAAACCCTTGGACACTTTGGTCATTGGACAATTCTTCTAAAGACGAGTAGGGACACATCGACGATTAAAGGGTAAAATGGTCATTCTAAAGTTTCCAGGCATGAACTTATGTGTACACGTTTCTGTTATGGACCATAGAAAAAGAATCATATTAAAAGGGCAAAAGTAAATAAAAATTAAATATTTGTTTATATGATAAAGGGCAGTTCGGTTATTTGATCATAATAAAAAAATTGTATTATTGTTGGAAATGAAATATATTTTTTTGGGGCAAGTTGACCCTCTGTGGATTCTTTCTGAGGCATTTATTTCGTTTCTTTAATGGCGATCGGATCTCCGTACTAAACAAGAGTTCAAAAGTTCAATTAGTAAAATGAAAATAATTACAAAAAAGGGGGGGTCAAGGGACTCGGGATCATAATATTTTAATTTCATTTAAGTGGCGGTAACTAAAAGTAATTGCAGAAGGATCGCTGGTCCGTCGGAGACAGGTTGGCGAAACATGTCACACGTACGGGAAGATGAGAAAAACGCAAGAATCTGTGCTCTAAACATAAAATAAAAGAACTTTTTTACGAAAAGCTCCACTTTTTTCATAATAATTTTAGAATAGCCCTCAAGTTTCTGATCGTTTTGAAGACAGGCCTGCTTTCTTAGGGTGCTTTGCAGCTGAAGAAATGATCTCACAGTTTATATATATATATATATATATATATATATATATATATATATATATATATATATATATATATATATATATATATATATATATATAGAGAGAGAGAGGGAGAGAGAAAACACGCCTGAAGAAATGATCTCACGGTTTGTTTGTGTATATATATATATATATATATATATATAGAGAGAGAGAGAGAGAGAGAACGCTTGTGCATTTCTTTTTGAAAATAGCCAAATTATACTTAAAAAATAGCATTTTCTTGGTCTAATATATATATATATATATATATATATAAGTTTGCTATTGACTATCTTTTTCTCATTGCATGCTCACTATTAAAGATTTGATAAATTCAGCTACTTAAATTCTTTCAATAATGGGATGACAATCAATAAGCCAAATAGGTGGATTAATTCAAGTAACAAAGATTGGATTGGTTCTTTTTGGACGTATTCATTTCTCGAATAAATAGATGAATATATTAGCATCATGATACCACCTGGTGTCTAAAAAAAAAAAAACTAAACGGGGAGATTTGATAGCACTTAAAACTAATCCAAGGAATCAAATATTTAGTACGGCAGATAGTGACCAAAAATAATTATTCATATGACAAATTTGAAAATACTTTTTTTAGACATGTATAGGGATTTTTTGATTAAATATATCAGGCTGAATCCAAACAGATATTCAAGAAACTAATATTCAATTGAGAAATCAGATCGGATTTAGATTTAAGAAACGACTTTTGATCAAATTCTGATTCCTTTTAAGAAAAAAAAACTATTGGCTCTACCCTTGTGGTTGTTATTAAGGTTGCATAGGATGCTTTATGTTGATCAATCATTTCATGAGTTCTGATTTTCTTCATTGAATTGTCTATTTTACTTTAGTATGGGTCCAATAAGTGAACAACAACAATAATGGCAACTAAACTTAAGATGTAAGAGTTTAAACCCAACAAGAATTTTTAATTTAAGTCATGCTTAATTTGTCATTAAAATACTAAGCAGAAAATTCTCGGTTTTCGACAATCAAACACAACCTTAAAGAATTGAGGTCGCGCTCGTCAGTACAAAGTTAAACCAACAAAGTCAAAGTCTCCTTTCTTAAGGTCTTTTATCAATTTTTTTTTTAAAAAATAACCATAATGTCGCAATTAGATTATTGACAGCGACAGTAAAAGGCTGTTAATTAAGTATGATCATAGTTGACTTGCATTATACAAGACAAAGAAGAAAAATCAAAAGGAGAAGGGGAGGTGATGTAACCCAAGGCCTCAATAATATGATACCTTAATCACATTCACCAGAGTATTAATATGTTTTATTCACCACATGGACTTTCTTAATCAGGCAATTATATTATTAATCAATGAAGGCTTATATAGAAGAATTGACTTTGATCATAGTGGTTGTTTGATTGAATAGAAAACTCTGTTTATGTTCTATTCTAAAAGCAATATCCTGTATAATCAGGGGTAGTTTAGCAGCAAGAACACTAAAAAAATGTCCAATGATTCTGTTCTAAATATTCAAACATAGTGTTCCTTAATCCATCTCAATATTTAGAGCGAATTCATTAGATACTTCTGAGAAATTCTTCTTACTAAACAACCTCTATAGGGCTTCATAGTTCATAGAACATGTGGTTTTCCAGCCACATGGGATAGAACATGTGGAACAAACACGTAGTGTACGCTGAGTTGTGTTCCGGAGGTGCACGCAAACAGGGTCTGTGATACAGACGACCACAAAGAACAAAAATTCAATTACGTCTTATTATTGACATACACAGGACCACAAAGAACAAGAATTCAATTCGTAGAACGTCCACGTTTGTTTCCAAGAACAACGTTCATACAACCGTTCAAGGAGACCCCTTTCGAAGTCTCCACAAGGATCACATCGTAAATTAAAGTTTTTTAAACAACATTCAAAATATATAATGTTCTTCTTCTCTCTCTACCTCTTTCTCTCTTTTGTCATTAACTTAACTGGTTAAGTAATTGGTAAGACCGCCGAGCCAGAAATTTTTAACGAAGGGAGCCGAAGTGAAATATCATTTTTCGAAACTTTTAAATAAGACAAGTGATTTTTTTTAAAATTTACATGTAAATTTTACTTTTTTTTTTTTTTTAAGTGGGTCGGCACCCAATAAATGCTTTTGAAATTGTGTGAATTTGCATGAACCAGTTTCAAAGATTATAAAAAATTACTAAATAAATAACGTATCAACATCTTCACAGTGGAAGGAAAAAAATAAAGATTTTTTGTTTTAACAAATAAACAACTTGATCGAATTTTGCTTCTTCAAGTCATGACTTTATGCTAGAGAGAAGGGTCCCACCGCCAGCGCAGAAAAACGATGAAAAATAAATATCTACGGAACGTCAACTGGTTGACAAAAATGTCCTTCCCGGGATTGGAAATGACCGGAACATCCTCAAGGGAATAAGAGAAATGGTCAAGGGCATTTGGGTCACCGCAGTTAAGAAGGGGGGTGGGGGCTTGAGATGGACGGAGGGGGGGGCGGGGGGTTGGGGAAATTCGTCTCCCGCCTACCCGTGGGCCCGACGGGTTGCCGGCAACCGGGAAAGCGGCGTGGTGGCGTGAAAATAAATGACGGCGTTTGCCAGATCACCACCCTCCTCCCCTCTACCTCTGCTTGCACATACACCAACGGTTCTCTCTCTCTCTCTCTCTCCCTGTCTTCTGTGTGGATCCCGAATTCCATTTCCTTCCTCTTCTCCTTTCTTTGTGGATTTCATTCGTCTTTAAGGGCTTGGACAATAAGTTTCTAGGGTTTTTGCCAATTATTTGAGCTCTTGTTTCTGGTAAATCTCTCTCTCTCTCTAAGTCGTCTTGAATTAGTGTTATTTTTGATGTAATTGTCCGTACTTCTGAGTTGTTAGTGTCCAAGTGGTTCAGATTGTTTGGTTTTTTTTTTTCCCTTTTGGTTTTTGGTTGTGGGGTGAGTGACTTCGTAGAAATTGGTTCCGGAGTGTGAGAGTGTGGAGTTTCCTGAGATTCGGCTTTTTGGTTTGTTTGGTCTTCATAGAGTGTTCCTTGGGAAAAAAAAAGGAGTTTTTAAGGGTGTGTGTGTGTGTTTCTCTTTTGGGAGATAATATGGCGTTTTCTTCTAGTTGCATGGTTTTCTTTGTTTCCTTTTTTGTTGATTGCTGTTGAAGGTTTCTGATATGGACGCTTTTGGTGATTACATCCTTCATGCGTTTGGCTTTGGTGTTGTAGGTGCCTTTTTTTGAAAATTTCCAGTGGTAAATTGTATATGCTTGTAGTTCCAAGTTGAAGCTTTGTGGCTCTTCCTACCCTTTTTGCTTCTGGTTTGGTTCGTCGGTTTTTGTTGATTGGTTAGGATCTTTGATGATTAATCCGACCGATTTTTGGAAGAAGTTGGGCTTCGGTTTTTATGGTTGAGAAAGGTGGGTGTAGATGTGATGAACTTACTTGGTTTGCCTTGCATCTTAGTGGTTATCTTTGCTTTACTTCCTTTTTCTCCCACACCTTTTTTTCCTTTTGGTTTCTCGTTGTGGCGTGAGCGAGTTCGTAGAAATTGGTTCCGGAGTGTGAGAGTGTGGGGTTCTTCGGGATTGGGTTTTTTTGTTTGTTTGTTCTTCAAAGAGTATTCCTTGGGAAAAAAGGAGTTCTGAAGGGTGTGCTTAATTTTTACTTTTTTAGCAGATACTCTAGCGTTTAGGCTAGTTCCATAATTTCCTTTGTTTTGATTGTTTGTTGATTAGTATTGAAGGTTTCTGATATGGATGATTTTGGTGATTACAACTGAGATTCGTTTAACTTTGGTGTTTGGGGCAGTGTTATCCGTATCGTGCGATACGTTTCTTATAGGTTTGAAAAATCCATACGATACGCCTATGATACACGATATGCTTGTGTATTGTAGGGTATCGTGTATCGTAGGCGTATCGTCTGTATCGTATGATAGGGGGCTGTATCGTACGATACGGCCGATACACCCTCGTATTGTACAGTACAAAGATAAAATGATTTTTTATGTTTTTTTACAAAGAAACCTCTCTCTCTCCCTCTTTATAAACATGTCTAAAAGTTGTGAAAGGGGAAATTTTTACTAGTATTTCTATAAAAATTGCCCATTTATATGATAATCGTCGATTTAGGGGAAAACTCGCTTATGGACAAGAAGGTTTGCTCATACCCCTATGGAGACAATGAGGCCTTGATTGATGATAATCATGATATATTATATCTCGTGAACTTGTAATGTAATAAAAAACACTTTAAAGTTTAAACTTTAGAGTTGTGATGGACATTTATTATGTTATTATGAATTTCTTATTTCTCAATTCCAAATATGTTGTTAATATATTATGGCTTATGAATGGTGTGATCAATTTCTTTATATAGAACACTTTTCTTTTTTTAATTTTATTTGTTTTTCTTGATTTTACTGATTTTTAAAATTTTTTAAAATTTTTTATATTTTTTTTTAATTCTATGAATAAAAAATTTAATTTACGATACGCTACACTACGTTTACGATACATTATGATACAGTGTATAGGCCGGCCAGACTGACACATTACGATATGCCTTTTACAACATTGGTTTGGGGTGCCCCTTTTGAAAAAGTTTAGTGGCAAGTTGTAATTGTAGTTCCCAATTGAAGCTTTGTGGTTCTTACTACCCTTTCTGCTTATTACATTATTGAATCCAGGTCATTTGACTTCTTGACACTTGCTAGACTCTCCTTCTGCTTTTTCACCTTAGTAGAAAACAGCTGGTTTTGTTGTATGCCCTCGCCTTAACCACTACATTTACGAGGTGACCACATGTTATCTATCAGCTGCCTGTATTTTGTGCATCAAATAGGTAGCACAAAATATAACCTACTTCACCCACTAATCTATGATAACTCAGCATGTGTGAGGAAATCCCAAAAAATTGGCCAGGGGCAGAAGAATCAAAGAAAAATATAGACATCATGATAGAAGTTTCAGCACAAGACAGGAAAAGATTATAGTACAGAAGAGGAGTGGTGTTTTCTGCTAGTTGCATAATTTTCTTTGTTAGCTCAAATTCTGTTGAGTGGCATTCACAATAACCTTCACAGTATAGCCTATTCTGGATTCGTATTAAAAGAAAGCAAGCATCCCCTGATGTTAAAATTGACTTCTGATACCTGGATAAAGAGAAAATTTATCACTGTAGAGGTGAGCATATCTAGTGCTTTTTTTAAATTTGTGAAGACTTTGCAAATATGCTCACAACGTTTCATAATGGAACATTTTGAATCTACAATTTGTAATTTAATCATAGCGGTGATGGGATGGCCCAACTTTCATATGGCCATATAAACATAAATTACGGTAACACCGTAACAGTTACCTACTTTTCATGCTAAACATACTGGAAATATTATCATCTGAAATGTTATTAAAAGGTACAAATGGATAATAAGCCAACTGAGAAAATATCAAGTTGAACATCTAAAACATCACAGGCAATTAACAAAAATAGCATGCATGGATGCATGAACCATACTTTTTTTGAGCAAGAATTTGTTAACTTCACATTAAATTTAGGTTTATGTTTCTCATTTCCTTTATCATTATGTACTTACAGACATGGTCGCCTTCGTGATTTGTTTTTTCTTTTTGGGTAAGATGAAAAGAGTAATGCATCAGCTTCCAATGATGTCAGGAAATACCATTTATTTTTATCATTCTGTTTATTCGAATATTTAATTCTTCTGTTTGTTTGGTAAGGCACATTTTGATTGTCTAAATCTGAAAATGAACTGAAGTGTAACCATCAATCTTTTCTGTGAGTCTAATTGGTGAACTAGTCCTGAGACACTTTGTGTGACACTGTGACTTTTATATTGCAAATTTCCCTTGTTTGTGGGTGAACGGTGGGTACTGGTACAAAATGGCTCATTTGGAGTTGTAGCAAGAGTTGATCATTGATGGCTGTTGTGAAAGAGAGAGAGAGATCCACAATTTTTTAAGTCATGAAATTTCTTTGCTTTTATACTTGTAGTTGCATTGCGCAGCCTGACTCTGCAGGTTGACGAATGGCAGATTCTTGTAGTCAGTCGATGGATTTCATTGATCTTCCCATTCCTTACATTGGTCACTCTCCTCTGTACTTCATTCTCTATCTTAGGTTTCTTTGCTCCTAATCCTTGAGTGTTCTCATTTCTCAATCTGTGGTTTTCTTTCCGAAAAAAGTAATGTGTTTCAATTGTTAGTCTGTCAAACCATATGGGGCCAGTCTTCCACCATCTAAGATAGAGTTTTATGGTGATAGAATTTGGTTGTTTTTGTAGAATTTAAGCAAACATTTTGTATTGTCACTATTCTCTTGAATCTTTCAGCAGCAGCTTTACTTCCCTCTAGCATTCTCAAATGGTGGGAGTCGCCTTACTTTGTCTGCTGTGTGATAGGCCCTTGGTTACCATGCTTTAGCTACTCAAAGAGAGTTGAAAGTAGGAAAACAAACAACTTGAATCCAGGATAACCAAAGAGGTTGGAACTTTGGAACAGTATCTTGTACAGCCAAAAGTGCTAGAACACCTGTAACAGGTCTGACCTATTTGCATTCTCAGTTGAGATCCTGTCAGGGGAAGAACCCTATAAAGTATGAGTTATAAAGAAATTTTTCATGTGATGTTGTTTGGTGGTCATCCCGTTTTTCTTTTTCTGTTCTTTGGTATTTGCTTTATCTACTTACTATGCTTGCTTTTTCTTGTGTATCCTTCATTTTAACTTACCTTCCTTTTTTCTGCTTTATCATGTGTCTTGCCCTTCTTAACTATCCTCTGCAAATTAGTGGTTCTTTGCACTTTCGTTCTTGCGGTAATTGCATTTTCCTTCCTGTGTGGAGGTCATATTTGTTGATTATTTTATGCAGGGTTCTTCTATGTTCCTTTTTTCTAGGATTTAAAAGCTTTGGAGGATGCGCCAAGTATGATTACAGGGAAATTTAGGCAAATGAGCTCTTATCCTAGATATGTCATCAGATATGTTAATCATTGATGTACAGATAATGATCTGAGTGATCCTCAAAGCAGAACCCAAAATCATGGACCGGTCAGATACCTCTGGCTTCGTGAGCGGTGGATGCTATGTTCTTCAAATTGTCTTTCCCTTTCAGTGATTAACATGTGTAATCCAACTCAAAGGTGTTCCAGTCCCGTGGAACTGCAGTGCTTTTGGAGCCTTTTTGGTTCCTTTATTGCTGGTTCGAGTTAGTTGCCAACTCCTATTTAGAGTTCATCATTTCCTCTTATATGGATCTCAACTCTACAGATGTTTCTTTTCCTCAAATGTTGGGGTCACCTTCAGATGCGTGCAATCTTCCCAGCTGCAGTACAGGACTTGGCTTTGGGGATACAACATTGCGATTAGATTGTTGTGGGTACAATCAGGACCATGACAAGGGTCCGGCAGGGGTGCACATGATTAGTGCATCTGCATATTCTCCAAATTCTCTTGAGGACGTTTCCTATGATGATGGATGTACGTTAGTCCTAGGATTAGGACCAGCTGGGAGTTCCTCTTTTGATTCACTAGGTATTAATAGAGGTAAAGGTTCTGGCTCAGTTGCTTGTCTTCCTTCTGAAAGAATGGATATTCACCTGAAGAATGCTGCATTTGATCCATCTCTTAGTGGCTCTGATACTGATATCTTAAACTTAAGGCTCTCGGGGGGATTAATTTTCCAAGAATTTTCTGGTTCTCCTCAACAAAGTAGTCCCTTTCTCCAAAGCCAAACACAGGATAAGTTGGCTGAAAGTGGAAATGGAATTCAGGTTTCAATTGTTGATGAGGGTTCAACGTCTGCAGCTCGTAGAAAATCAGGTGGATGCATGCAGTCTCTGGTTGATACTTCATCTTTCAGCAGTACGCATATCCAGAATGTCCAAGAATTGGAGGTTGGAGGCAGTTTCAATCTTCAAGTCCATTCTAATCCCTCATCTGCTGCTGAGAGCTCGCGAGGTGCAATGTCTGGAAATACTGGTGTGGAAGTTCCAGACCATAGGAGCCATCCAAGAAGATGCCGGTTCAGAGGGTGTACAAAAGGTGCAAGAGGAGCATCAGGGTTGTGCATTTCTCATGGAGGAGGTCAGAGGTGCCAGAAGCCTGGATGTAACAAGGGTGCAGAAAGCCGAACTGTTTACTGCAAGGCTCATGGTGGCGGCAGAAGGTGTCAGAGCTTAGGATGCACAAAGAGTGCAGAAGGGAAAACAGATTATTGTATTGGACATGGTGGTGGAAGAAGATGTGGGCATCCAGGGTGCACGAAAGCAGCAAGGGGCAAATCTGGCCTCTGCATTCGTCATGGTGGGGGAAAACGCTGCAAGGTAGACGGCTGCACAAGAAGTGCTGAAGGATTTTTAGGACTCTGCATCTCACATGGCGGTGGTCGAAGATGTCAATATCCAGCATGCAACAAGGGTGCTCAGGGTAGTACCACTTTCTGCAAAGCACATGGTGGTGGTAAGAGATGCATTTTCGCTGGGTGTAACAAGGGTGCTGAGGGGAGCACACCGCTGTGCAAGGGCCATGGAGGTGGAAAGCGTTGCATGTTTGGTGGGGGAGGTGTATGCCCTAAGAGTGTGCATGGAGGCACCAATTTCTGTGTTGCTCATGGGGGTGGAAAGAGGTGCGCGGTACCTGGGTGTACAAAGAGTGCTAGGGGGAGGACTGATTGCTGTGTTCGTCATGGTGGGGGAAAACGTTGTCATTTTGAGGGTTGTGGCAAGAGTGCACAAGGGAGTACTAACTTTTGCAAGGCACATGGTGGTGGGAAGAGGTGCATGTGGGGCCAAGAGGGGACAGTTTATGCTGGGGTGCTTGTCAAAGGCAAAAACGGTGAGATTCAGACTGGTCCTTGTGACAAGTTTGCAAGAGGGAAGAGTGGCTTGTGTGCTGCTCATGGCAGTTTGGTCCAGGCAATGATACCTGGAACAGCCGAAGGAAGTACAGGAATCAGCCCTGGTCTGTTTCGTGGGCTGGCTCATCCTTCAACAGGCAATAGCGGCGACGATGATTCATCAGGTTCTAGCACAGTATCAGAACTGGCGATTGATTGCACACAGTCTGCAGATGAATCATCTAGGTCCCATAATCATCTGATACCGCCTCAGGTCTTGGTTCCTCCATCCATGAAGTCCCCAAGTTTGTTTGGCTTGGGGAGTGAGAAAGGGGCCAGCATGCCTGCACCTAGCAATATTAGCACCTTGGTCGTTCCAGAAGGCAGGGTGCATGGTGGAAGCTTGATGTATCTGCTCGGAGGCGATCTCAAGGCTGCTGCTGATCGTGTTTTCTAGTCCTCCAAATGCGAGTGACCTACGTATTGGGACTGATTCTTTGTGGTGGGTGGTGCTATTAGATGAATGGTCTTCATTAATAATATATTATGGTGTTGCTAATGTGTGAAAACTTTGTACTTTCTTGGGCGAAGACTATCTTCAGATATGTGTATTTTCAGATAGTCTTTGTGTTGGCCTTAAGGAAATGAAACTGTGTCGTCGTAGGGGGTCTTTTATAAATAGAGATAATTGATAATGGGTCAGATCCCCTTGTATTCCCAATATCCTATTGTCATAAATAGGCTGTTATCTTAAGGGATTAGGGTTATGCAAGTAATCAGAATTGCCTCTCGGTGAAAGACAAGTTTAGACCTGACTGTTTGTTGGGAAGGTGCGTGAGTTAGTGTTAGTTAATCACTAGAATCAATGTTGTAAAAGGCGAAAAAGCAAAGCCAGATGTTGAGCTCCTCATGATGCGAGAGACCTAGTGAGGCGTTAGTTGAAGCGTTGGCTTCACGGACAAGGTTGTGAATTATAGTATATACATCTATGATACTAAAAATTTGAGAAAACAACTAAAATTAGAAACATATAAAGACGAAAAACCATATAAGCAACTAACACTTTGCTTGCACATAAGACACTGATCTTATGGCTTTTATTATTCCGTTTCATGGTTGTCCTATAAGTATAATTTGTGTTCTATGCCTTCCGTGATTTGGAGCTATTCCATGTGGTTGGTCCCAATTCTTAACCAGTTGGGCCAAGACATCAATGGTGAGCGGTTTGAGCACCTCTACTTTAGGCTTGCTTTCTGCAGTGGCATGTTTAGGTATCTATATTGGCGGTTGAACCTAACATTCTTTGGGGAAGCTCACATATTGATTGGAGGATCTAGTTTTGACTCTTGAGCAACTCATTGTGAAGACGTTTGGGAGGAACAGAAGCTGCTTGGACCTTGCATCTTAACTCATACACATATATATATGTATGTATGTTTGAAGGCCTACAGAGAAGGAGATTCATTTGGCCCTTCGGCTCCTGAGTCAGTGATCAGCCATTGTTTCACACGACTGAATGCAGAGATGAAGTTAGAATGTCTAAAACTATTCAAGTTTTAAGCACAAAAAAAACAAACAAACTGAAGTCTGTTGTGTAGATCAGATCTCATAAAACCATGAAGATCAATGGTCTGTTGTGGAATGCTCATAAAAGCTACAGATACATCAGATTTTTGTGTTTCTTAAAGTATATAGATCTGGTCCATTATATACACATGCACAGAAAGGAGAGGAAGAGATGTTGGGGGACCCATGGCACGGTAGTTGCCGATGAAGATTGCCTGCTTTCGGTTGCTTTAGGCAAATGGTGGGCCTCCGGTCGAATTGGTTGCCTTTGCTTTTCCTCCCTCTCTTTCATGAGGGGAGGATGTAGAGTCTCTACTCTGTTACCAATCTTCAAGTCGTGCTTTCTAAGTAATGCACCTCTCTCTCTCTCTCTCTTGTTATTTGTGTGGTTGAATTGTTTGAATCATTTGCTGCTAAATTTGATGTCAAGTGCGATGGTTGGAGTGGTTGAGTCTCAGTTGCTTAGCTCACACGCTCATCTTTCACTCTGCAGTGTAGAGAGAGAGAGGGAGGGAGATTTTCAAGTTAAAATTTATCATGTGTTACAAAATATTACTCAATGAAAAGAAGAGATAGCAAAATGGTTTACGTTACAGACTTACAGCAGCACGACGAAGAAGTCTGAAGTTTGAATACGCGTCGCTAATTCACATCTGCTTATTCAAGAAAAAAGATTCGCACAGCCGCACAAGGAACAAATTGTCAAAACTTTCACATTTATATTATTGTTTTATAATTTAAGACGAATAATCTTGTTTTTTTTTTTTGGAAGAGGAGTAGCGGGGGCAGGATCCTTTCGTCTTCTCTATCAGCTCAAGAAATTGCTCATGAATTCTGGTTTGTTATGTATTCTGGTTCCAAAAACATGATATAACTTAATTATAAATGTTACTTTTAAAATAAATAATCAAACAATACATAAAATCACAATATAACTCTTCAAAGAGGAGGGAAGTTTGAACAACACAATGTTACTTTTATCAAATGCCTTCTTAATCTATTTCGCGTGGATCTTAGACTTCGGCCATCAAAATGCATGAACTGATAGTTTTTGCCGTCTTTAATCACGTCGCCGACAACCGTAATTTTGTAATGTAAAAATCTTAATTTGTCGCCGATATTTTCGAACGTGGCCGAGAAAATGCTGGTGAACGGAAAAGGGATCCATTGGAACTCAACCGCCCGCGAGAAAGGAATAACGTTGCCAGCTCAGGTCCCGACTGGACCAGAGTCACGGACCCGACCCTCCCGGGCCTGACCGAGTCCAGCTGTAGTCCAACCGAGTCATGCTGTTCTTCCATACCGAGACGGTGTTGTTGACAACCGAATCTTCCACTTTTCCTCCCTTCTTTTTGTCCGTCTTCTCTCTTCCGTGTTCGTATAAAAGGCGGGCGCAGAGAGAGAGAGCGTGGACGGAGATCTCCGGCGATCTATCGGGATTCGGGGAAGCCTGGGAATTAGGGCGGGGAGGGAGATGGCGGATGAATCGAAGGGCGACGAGTTCCTGAAGAAGGCCGAGAAGAAGATAAGCGGCTGGGGAATCTTCGGGTCCAAGTACGAGGACGCCGCCGATTTGTACGAGAAGGCGGCGAACCAGTTCAAGCTAGCGAAAGCATGTCAGTTCTCGCCGATCCTCTATCGCTTCGCTGATTGATCCTTCTTTTGCTTTTCTGATTTTTCCGAAGCGTCCTTTATTTCGTGCAGTGCGTTTCGTTATTCTTGTAACCGGGGTGGGAAGTTTTGAGTTTTAGTTGACTTTTCTTCGTGTTTTTACAGAATTCTGGCCTCTTTCATTTTTTAGCGCCTCCCTCTCTATGTCCGATTGCGATTTTTCGGTTAGAATTGGAACATTTCTAGGTTGATAGGTTCCGTAACTATCGGTTGAATCATATGCTTTTGGATTTCTCTTCACAGAATAAAATCAACATTTCTCTCCTCAGTGATACTATATGGTTGATGAATTTCTGAAATGAGCGTGTCGATTGCTTTGGGAATGGGGTTTAATCTTACGTGACAGTGATCGGATGCTTCTTAGAACAGTGAATTTCCATGGTTAAATTAAAATAGTTTTTTGTTTTGCTCGTGAGCACCTGTTCTTTTATATTGAGAGAAAAGGGAAGTAAGGAACAGTAGAGTTTAATGCATGTTTTGTTGGTAATCTTTTACTTTTTCTAACGGCAAGAACCGTCTTAATGTAAATTCTGTTTCAGGGGATAAAGCTGGAAATTCTTATCTCCGATTGGCTGACTGTCATTTGAAGGTTCTTCTTCCATCCTTGGTTTCTGTTGATTATGCTCTTTTGTGGTTTACATGTTCTTATCCTTGTTCATTGGACAGTTGGATAGCAGGCACGAAGCTGCTTCAGCATGCGTGGATGCAGGAAACTGTTTTAAGAAGATCAATACTGCAGGTTGCTTTCTTGCATCCTTAATGTCATTTTCCTGCTTGATTCTTGTGCTTTAGAATTTTAATGGTGTCCTTTGTTCCTTCTTTGGCATGTTGTTCTTTAATTCTGGCGATGCAGTATATACCAATTTGTCTCCCAACTTCTATTGAGTAGAAATAGGAGAGCTTGTTTACGTTCAATTGGCCCGACTGAGCTGATTCCGTCCTTCAAGACATAATCATGCTTTTGGTATCTTCTTCCTTTTTTGCCGAAATTTTTCAAAAATACATCTCAAGCTTTATCAATAACAAATGCATCTCTGTTTTTAATCTCCTTAGAAAATCAGTTTGCTTTGGACCGCTACAAAATCACATTTTTAATAACTAGGTTCTAATTACTCCATATTATGTAAATCATTTAAAGCGACAAAGACCCCTACAAACTGGCTTTCCTTATATTTATTATTTTTGCTGGACCTTTTGATTCTATGCGACAAAGGTAGTTTATGTACAGCTTTAATTGGTTAGGTGCATTCCAACTATTTAAATGAGTAAAAAGATGTTTTAACAATTTTTTAAGAGTGGTCCGTTTTGTATTATTGCCAAAAATTTAGGTGTATTCTTATTTTTCCAAATATTTGTTATAAAATTAATCGAAAAACTAAGGTGCTCTTCTTAAATCTTGTTCTAGATGTTAAAATGGAACTTTGTGAACTTCATTACGGAAAATTTGCCATCTCTTTGACAATACCATATACTCAGGTGGTCTATTTTATTTGTGCAAAAAGTTTGATTTTTTTTTTGAAAGACTTGTTTCTTGCATTCAGAATCCTACCGCTCATCATCGTGATACTGTGTAATATTGTGCCAGTACCTGTACGTTGAGCAACCATTAGTGAGTTGCGTAATTCGTTATTTCTTTGGTACTTTATTCATTTTTGTTGTGATTGTTTTTCTGTTGTTCTTTTTTGTTATTGTTGTGGTTTCAACTTTCATGGCTTCAGCTATCTTATTCAACCCAAATGATTAGCTTGCCACTGTTTCCATCCTCACATGTTTCATTTAGATCTGGTGGAGCCTCCATTATATTTGTAATTTATATTCTTTCATATATTATATACGCAGTATTATAGCTAGTATGATACTCTTTTTTACGCATTATCATTGGTTCACTTATTCAAGCTTTAGAAATAGTGAAATACCTAATTGTGTGTATTCAGTTATCACTGTATTGTTGCATGGCCGAATTAGTGCTGCCTTTGTTGCTCTACTGGTGTTCTCTACATTAATTTACATGAGCATACTGCAAAACTAAGTGAACCAGCATTCAATATCTATGCCCTAGTGAAGTTATTAGCTACCATGGTGCTTGCATTGATTTTGGGTGGAGTTTTCTGCATGTCAAGATAAAATGAATTTCCAAAAATAGCTGCTGTTCACAAAGAATTGTTAAGGCGTGGGAGCATGTGCTAAGTGCTCCAAGGTGGTATCTCTGTGTTGTTTGCCTTTCTTTCATAATTGCTAACACACTAATTTGTTCCTTTCTTGTCTTTGCTCCCTTATGGAGCATCCTTTGCTGTGTAGATGCAATAAGATGTTACGATACTGCTGTTGGCCACTTTATGGAGATTGGTAGACTTAATATGGCAGCTAGATACTGCAAGGTATACTCAAAAAGTCTTTTTGACTGGAAAACAGTTTGGGTCACTTTTATTTGGTTTATGCAATTCTTGCCTTATTAGTGTTATCATGTTGTTACCTGCCTTATTGCAAATTTATTCACATCTAGGTTCATGCTCATTTATCATGATTTGCATCCTAGTTGTGTTTGTTATTTGTAGTTCACACTTAAATACATTAAACTGGAGATTATTTGTCCATATAAGTGATGACTAGCATTCCCATTGTGCAGGAAATTGGTGAAATTTATGAAGCTGATCAGGATCTTGAACAGGCAATTGCATACCTGGAAAAATCTGCTGACCTGTTCCACAGTGAAGAAGTGTCAACTTCTGCAAATCAGTGCAAGCAAAAAGTTGCACAATTAGCTGCTTCATTAGATCAGTATGTAGCTTGCCCTTGTGATTCTATTCTCTCTTAGTTGGATAGGATGGGTGCTTTTGTTGGTGTTTCTCGTGATTTGATTCTTATTTTCTATCTGCGTCTTCGGATGTTTTACACCTCTTAGAATAATGTTCAGAAATTTTGGAAATTTGGCATTTATTGTGGCTTTTTGAGTTTAAAAATCTTTCTTTCTGTAGACTCTGTGAATCTGGCATATGGTTCTCCACTTTTTCCAAACTCGTTATAATAGATCCAACTGGATCAAGGATCTGGAAAGATTGTTTGAAAATTAAGCCAACTTTCTTGCTTCGATGATCATTTTACATCTAACCTTCGTTCTTTATGAAGGTACAGTCTCACGTTTCACCATTTTTCCTGTATTAGGCCTTACCCTACAGACATCTTGATGAGTTCCACAAGATATGTTCTATAGGTGGCATACTTTTCATTGAGTTTCATGTTTCTGCTATTTCAGGTATCCAAAAGCTATTGAGATTTTTGAATCAATTGCACGGCAATCATTGAATAATAATCTTTTGAAGTATGGCGTGAAAGGACTTCTTTTGAATGCCGGCATTTGCCACCTCTGCAAAGGAGATCCAGTAGCCATAAATAATGCATTGGAGCAGTACCAGGTCTAAATAGCTGTGTTAATATCTTCAATTCCTTATTTACCATGAAAATGGTGAAAGCATATTGAAGAATTTAATTTCGTTTTTGCAGGATTTAGATCCAACCTTTTCTGGAACACGGGAACATAGACTGTTGGTTGTAAGTTATTCGAAAAAAATCCTGGCATTAGCTCATAATTTGACAAGCTATAGTAGTTTTCTGCAGGGTGCTTTTTTCTTTCACAATCATTATATCTTTCTCCTGAGAGATAATTCAGCCAGAGGGTTGTTTTTACAGGAATAGCTCCTTGTATTAGGGAAGTATTCCATGTATTGTCTTGATTAAATGTGTAGGATGTTTTTCTTATGTTATCCTATTCGGGAGAGCACTAGTAGTTACTCAATCTCGTTCTAGGCTTGTTTTCAATTTAGGAAGCTTGCATTGTTTCCATGAAGTAGCTTAACCAGCATGCTATGCAAAACATGGTTAAGCTTGACTGGGAGTGGGGGCCCATGTTTAGGCCATGGACAATGCATGCAATAACTCCGAAGTGGTGGCAAGATTGACTGCCCCGCCCTTAAAATTTTAACTCCAGATGTGATGATCAGATGGCTCGAAACCGTCTGGTTTATTAAGTTAGGCACAGGTTAAGCATTCTTTCCCCAATCCAGCGTTAACTGCACAAAATTCTGATCAGGATTTTAACTGATTATTTTGTTATTAATTGTCAGGATTTGGCATCGGCCATGGAAGAGGGAGACATTGAAAAGTTCACTGCTGCTGTGAGGGAATACGATTCGATGACTCGATTGGTATGTATTTTACTAACACTTTTGGTGATATAGTTTTTATTATGTTACAGAGATGCTCTCGATTTTGACCCCTATTGTCTCTTTCCACCATGTTGGACACATAAATTGCTCTTACCCTCATCTCTAGAGCATATTCATAGATAGAGATGAGGCTTGTTTACATTCATGTCGTTGGGCAGTTAAGCTGGGCAAACTACTCTTAAGCTGATTTGCTTTTTTAATTTGCACAGGATCCGTGGAAGACATCACTGCTCTTGAAGGCAAAGAACAAATTGAAAGACATGGAGGAGGAGGACGACCTCACCTAATTCTTCTTTTCATGAACCTGGCTTGTTGTAGCCATAGGTCAAAAGATGTTGCATGGAGCTGTTTGGAGGCAATGGCTTTTGGTTGTGTTGAAATGGATGTCTATCTGATCGGAATATAGTTGACGAGTCGTGTGCTTGGGTTTGATTTCTTTAATGTATACTTCACCTTGTTCATAACATGCTATTTTTTTTCCCTCATATTGCTATTTGTGCAAGCGCCAATCTAGGGAAGTTCGAGCTCAGGGCAGCTAAAATGCCTTGGGAGGATGACTAGGAATTGCGGTTCGGTGGAGAGGAAATTATATATATATATATATATAAATGGGAGCGAAAGGGGCAACCCTCGCAGCGTCGTGCAGAGAGAGAGTGGCAACACCAGAAGGTGCGTTTGGATGACACCTTGGTTTTGTGAAAATCAAGTTTTATGAGAACTTGGTTCAAAACCTGGTTTTGTAAATTTGGTTTGGATGTTTGCGACAAGTGAAAAACTAAGCAAAAATTAACCTTGCTGGAAAGTCTGGGGGAAGCAAGTTTTTCAGACCCTTTATCAAAACCAGGTTTTTTCAAAACCAGTTCTAGTGTCATGTGTCGCGCTCTCGCTCCTCCACCAGAGGCCTATAGGGGTGTGTGCGCGAATCGAATTTGGGTCCCCCTACTTCAATTGATGAGCAACGGCCGGTGGGAAACTGGTCACCGAAGGGGAGGAGAGGATGCGAGTGGTGGCCTTAGCTTCCTTCACCCCCTTTAAGAAGGGTATAATAGGAAATAAAAAGAAAGGAAAGACGCCTTTTGATGTAACCTGTTTAATGAAAACAAATCCAACGGCCCATATCATCCCATTTTGGTTTGGAAAAACACGTCCAGCAAAGACCAGTTTCTCTATTTATATTCGCAAAATGTTAACATTTACATATATATTTCCATTTTTATCTAGGAAATAAAAGTTTAGCAAGCAACAATTCTCTCTCTCTCTTTTGCTACACATATATATAGACCTCTCACAAACAATGTATAGGAGGCTGTGATTGGAACTATATATATATATATATATATATATATATATATATATATATATATATATATATATATATATATATATATATATATATATATATATATATATATATATATATATATA